>VZRR01001900.1:636893-674078 GCA_013398015.1 Oreocharis arfaki
TTAATAGAATATGCAACAGAGGAAATAAATATGCATGAACAAAATGACCAATGGGGAATACAGAAATGAAGGAGTGTCTCAAACTGGGGAGGGGATGCCCGAGAGAGTGACATCCAAGGGGGCAGAGCCCTTAAACAGCACAATCGCCTTCAGGACCGCCCACAGGGTCACTGTCTTGGGCGGGGAAATCCACCCGCTGGATGTCCTGCTATCTACGAGTGGGTTCAATCACCACAACAGTCTGGTTTGGTGCTGTGACCACTTCACTGGGGAGCCTGTTCCAGTGCCCAACCACCCTCTGGCTGTTAAACTTTCTCTTGATAGCCAGCTTAAACCTCCCCTGACTCAGCTTTATGCCAGTTCCTCGAGCCCTGTCACTGGCCAAGAGAGTGAAGAGATACGTACATGCTCCTCCACTTCCACTTGTGAGGATGCTGAAGAACACAATGAGGACTCCCCTCAGTCTCTCCTCTCAGCTGAACAAACCAAGTGATCTCATGTCTTATTGTCATAAGCTTCACATTACTGTTGGCTTCTAATTTTGCTCAGTTTTTATACATGCACCTATGCAAGAATATACCACAGAGTTCGATAGGACATCTCTTCTTGAAAGTCAGATTCTACCGATGTCCTTACCTTTTTGCAGAACAAGACAAAGACCGTCTAGTATTATGCATCACTGGAGGCACTGACCACTTATGAAAACTGGTGGAAGCAGAATTCTGTAGCGAAGGAAGTATTACTCTGATATGAAAACTCCAGAGCTTCAAATATTTAACATATTATGTTAGTATCAGGTATAATGATTAATATTAATAAATAATGAGTGATTAATTATCAGTGATAAAGTTTTCTGTCATCATCTGAAGCTACAGGCAAAATTTTAGAAACCTGCAACAGCTGTCAAGCGTTCTACCTGGTTTTAAAGCTTTTACAGACTGACGAAGTCCTTAGTTGTAGGTATCTGGTCTAATACCAAGCTGCCGAGATTGAATTCCTTGCTCTGAGTTGAAAAGATGGCAACAGTGCAGAAATCACAGGAACTATTTTCAAGAAGATATTTCCACACTGAATATAGTATATCTCACATATCAGCATGAGTAGACCTCACTTTCTTACGCAACTTTTTTTTCTTTTGAAATTTTTTGCTGCTGTTTTGGAAGCAAATGGAGAATTGCAAGGCAGGGTTATTGACCAGCCTGCCTGGGGATGGGGTCTTCGTCATATAATTTGCTTGCTTTTGTGCTTCTAAAAAGGCCAGTATTTGGCACATAATAGTTCTGTCCACATTTGCACAAACAGATTAACATAATTTAGTGCCAAATTAGCATTCCTGGCTGAGCAAACACTGACTGCAACACCAGGGCTGCTCCATTTAAAAAACAGATCAGAGGTTTTATGAGTTGCATCTACTTCTTAATCAGTATCCACGTGGCACTAGAACCCCTTCTGAATAAAGTGTTTACTTGAACCAAATCTGAGTTTGTTCCATTAGTTTCCAGAATATGTTACCTCTATTTAGTAATAATCCCACCCTTGAGAAACTTCTCAGCCTAAAACATCTACATATCCTGGTAAATTGAAAAGTGCTTACTGTATTTTCTTTTTGGTCAAGAATTTCTGCAGATGCATTGTGTGTGAACTAAAGTCTTCAGGAGTAATGACTGCCGCTTCTTCACCACATCTATGGGTTACATGGCTTTAGACTGTAGATTTACACTGGTCTTTACATTTAAATAGCATCTAAGATGCTAGTTCCCCAGTCCTGAAAACATTAATTGAGGCTATGAAGATGCATATATAGAGTTCAAAAAAATAAATCAGATTATTAATTATCTTTACGAAAAAAATACATTGCATTTCAGAAAACACATAGTTTGAACTAGGGTGTTATTAGTCATAGTAAGAAGGAACTTTGAATTCACATAATTTTTCTTCAATCAATTTTAAAAAATAACGTGTTTTTTAGTAGGTTACTGAAATTTCTCTTTAGCAAGATATTGCCATAAATAAACTAGCTTTAGAACTGTAAACTAATAAATTTTTACTTGAAATAATTATGAGTTCCATATTTCCATGCACATCTTCAAGGAGCATTATGGACTCAACCTCACTTGTACTTTTTTGTTGTGTTTCCGAGGCACCCACGTTTTGTTTGCTGTTTAAAAAATACAGCGATAAGGTAGAATGAGTAAATGATTAAGATAAGGCTGATGTCCAGGAAGAAGTTTTAAATGGATCACAGTTGAAATTTGTGATTACACCTTACTAGTTCTCCTCATGGGACAATTTTTGGAATTTTTGCAGCCGTAAAAGTCAAGCCTTTATTCTCACAGCATTTTTGCTTTATATAATTCTTCTGTGGAATAATTTATAGCATTCTTTTTTGAAGTCAAATGGTCACTACAAGAACTAATATTCTTTCAAGAAATTTAAAGCTCTCTGTTTTCTATTTTATTCATCTGCTCACTTCATCATGCCTTCTCTTTTTGCTATCAAAAGAGGAATTAGGGAATTTTTATTCAAAATGCACATCACACAGATGGGTTAAAGCTTTTCCACTTTGATCTTATAAAAACCTCTGCAACTTCTTGATCAAAGAACTCCTTCCTAAGATCTGAGTTGTGCACCCGTGGGCTGTTTCACTGAAATTGGTGAGAACAGGACTGTTCCCAGGAGCATATCTTGCAAGGCTGGCCTTGAACAAATGGAGGTAGGGTACTAATATTCACTAACTGCATTCCTATTTCCCCTTTCCTGGCAGTGGTTTCCTCATTATCAAGCTTTTCATATCTCCAACAACTGATGTTTCTACTATGTAATATCTACATGTCTTCACATTCTGCAAGTATGAAGATTTAACCAGTCTTTACTTTCTCTACATTTGCTATTAAAATTAGTTTCATTTCAATCAAGTGGCAGTAGATTTCATGCTTGACAGCTATGTCACAACATATTTCTGATCAATAAATATTTTTCCCCACTTTAACTTACTTATTTACGAAAGTCTTAGATGCATTAAGAAGAAACATTACTTTCAATATGAATTTGAACAAATAGTATCCTGAAGAAAGTTTAAAAAGGTATCATAAGTACACTTTCTTGCAAAACGTGTACACACAAAAATACACAAAAGGGGTTCTTTTTAATGTTCTATCTATTTTAGCAGAAGCAAGTTAAATATAGAAATTATCTAGAGTGTGAAAGCGTATGAGTTTTATTTCTGGTTCTACCTTTGTGATTTCAGTGGTGCTCTGTTAGGCTTGACCTACGCCTCGGTATTCAGTCTGGTCCTGCTGGCAAAACACTCTCCCTTAATTGTTCTGTTGCCTGTGGAGTCTCTTAATCCTGGAAATCATCAAATTACTATGGTTTATTGCACTCTAGATACATCTTTGTATAAAGCAACCAGAGAGGGCATAAATGGAAGTAAATGTTTCTTCTTAAGTATTGTTCCGAAGTGTGAACTTCATTTTGTACACTCTCATTTAAAGCATAGCCATAACCTTTATTCAAATATCGAATTGAGCTTTGAGATTCATTAAGGCTGAACAAGATAAAAGTTTCTTCTTTTTCTTTCCACAATGCCAGCCCGACAGTTGTTGGTTCTAACCTGATGTGGATCCAGGCTAAATTTCATGTTAAAACCACAGGATCTCTTTCCACATCCTATGCCACCACAATTACAGCAAAATATCACTGTGATAAAACAATCTGTCTCCATTTCCAAGGTTAATGTCTAATGAGTCTTTAAATGTTATTCCCACTACTGACCACACAGGTCAGTTGGTAACCATTTTCTCATGCCTTTCCATGCATTTAACTGTGTTTTACATAAATATGTAAAACTCAGGTGGTAAGGTGCTCAGCCTTTCATTGAGAACAAATCTGACCTTGCGTGTTTCAGCACCCAGAGGGTTTGGGTACATGAAACCTGTGATTGCATTGTTCTAAGAGCAGCATACCAAAACTTACGGGGGTGTAATTCCTACTAAGTGAAGTTCCTGCTGGACACCCTTGTGAGTAAAAAAAATGGAGGCATAATTGGTGCTTTTGCAATGCAGCTGGTTCTGTCCTATTACTTTCTGGGAGCAAGAACAGGAAGGGACGAAAACCACTTTTTGAAGGGGATGGAAATGTTTTCGAGACCTTGTGCTATCCTGTGCTGAGTCTTGAAATCATACAGAATCACAGAATCACAGAATCACCAGGTTGGAAGAGACCTTCAAGATCACCGAGTCCAACCCACACCCACACACCTCAACTAAACTAAACCATGGCACTGAGCGCCACTTCCAATCTCCTTTTAAACACGTCCAGGCATGGTGATTCCACCGCCTCCCCAGGTAGACCACTCCAATATTTTATCACTCTTTGTGGAAAAAACTTTTTCCTAATATCCAACCTGTATTTTCCTTGGCGCGGCTTAAGACTGTGTCCTCTCATTCTGTCAGTTGTTGCCTGGAGAAAGAGACCAAGCCCCACCCGGCTACAACCACCTTTTAGGAAGTTGTAGAGAGTGATAAGGTCACCTCTGAGTCTTCTTTTCTCCAGCCTAAACAACCCCAGTTCCCTCAGCCGTTCCTCACAGGGCTTGTGTTCCAAGCCCTTCACCAGCCTTGCTGCCCTCCTCTGGACATGCTCAAGTGTCTCAATGTCCTTCCTACACTGCACACAGTTGCAAAGGAAAGCTTTTCTAGAACAGAAATCAGATAAAAGGACCACAAATTAACTTTTTGAGATTTTAATAACTGACATTAAATAATATTGTTTCAGAAAAGTAACTTGACTACTTTGATGGCAGATTTTAAGATGCATTTTCAGAGTTTTAAAGTTTGTGTAGAAATCTTTTCTAAATGTCATTGGGTTTTATTCTTTATCTGAATCTACAGGTCACATCTGATGTATCTTCCAGCAAATCAAGATAATGGAAGGAACAACAGAAGGCACTTTCAGAAACAAACTTTTAAAAAGCATCTGGTCCCCTCCTGGACTAAACTTAGCCATATGATTGCAACTGAAAGCAGAATTCCTCTCAGGTTTTAAACGTGTGGTTCTACTGATAAATACTGAAGGCAGAAATTATGACCTCAGATATGCTTCAGCCGCTGGAGTCCAGTACATGTTTAAAGACAGAATTTGCCCTTAAGAAGTGAAATAAAGGACAATCTCATAACATTCAAGGGGGGACACACACCCAAATACTACACCAAGAGAGCACAGTACCAAAACTGTATCTTGTAGATCAGAATCCAGATTGTTAAAGTGAAATATTTTTAGTATAAATATATATTGCATATTATGTAAAATCAAACAAAAGCTTTTCTCCAGTTGCCTAGATAAAGATGAAAATTTTTCTTTCCTGTTTTGGAACTAATTAATAGTTACTTTTGCTATTCTGCAGGGCTTATATTTTGAGTTAGTAGAGATTATAGATGAACTTTTCAGCTATGAAGCATAGCAGCTTTCGAATCTGTAGTTAACCATCGCTCTTTGTGTTATTTTTACTCTGTAAAAGTATAAACGGCTTAAAATATAATTCTTTTTTCCACAATAATATTTTTTGAAAAAAATTCTCACTGAGAGGTCTAGAAATTACCCCCATACCATCAAGCATTCATGTTGTCAGCAACAGAATACTATGCTTGTTATGCAAAACCTCTGAAGTTTCTAGCTTTGCATCCCTTCAAGCACTGTAAGTGTATTCTTTTCTAGGCTGCTGTTAAAATCTTAATAGATTGAAACCTATTGTATTTAGAAATGAAGATTCATACATATTCCATATAAAACCCTATTTCATTTTATTTCAAGGGCTGCGCAAACAAAAATACATAAATTTATCTGATTTTTATAATTTAATTTGCAGAAAGAAACATAAAAGCTCACATGAAGAGTTCAGTTACTGTCATTTCACGATTTTATGACACTGCATTTGCTTTAGAACACATCTAAATCTAACTCCAAAGGCAACTATTGCTATTATTTAAAACATCATGATGACAGCACGGCGTCAAAGATTGGCATCTACTTTCTCAAGTTCAACATTTGGCAGCACTTTAATTTGGCTGAATGAAAATGTTGTAATGTATCCAGTTTCTCCTAACAACATGCAGATACAGCAGGCACTGCGGGAAAGCTCCGTAAATACTTCATTAAAATACTGTTTTTCAGTACCATTTCCAACTCCAAAATACTTCAAAGAAAACATCTTTGTGCAACTTTTCCATTTCAAAATGGATGATCACAATAAAAAAATAAACACAAGTTCTTTAATCTGTTAAACTCTGATTATAGTCTGATTTCCCTGCACTTTTCAGGTTTTAAAAAGTAAATATTCACTTCATATATATTTTTACTAAATACAGAGCAAAGACAGAAATGAAGTTAGTAAGTCTTCTAAACATAAATACTGCATTGTTATTAATTAAACCTGAAATTCCCACTATTTGTGCTAGTAAAAATATTATCAGGAAAACAATATGGTAAAACCCAGAAAAAGTAAGGGGGTTTCTTTGTTGTGTGGGGCTTTTTTTATTTATTCCATAAACGAGAAGGTGGAATTCCAGTTGAAGTCTTAGCGCTTAAAAAAGCACATGTCCCTAAAGGGAGAACTGTGCTCTGTTAACTTTACTAGAAGTTTTAGCTTACAAACAGGACCAGAACTATCAAGATTCTTGTGCTAAGGAGTTTTGATAAAAATCATATTTCAAAGAATTAGACAAAATCAGAACAACATTCACAAAAAGAGCATTGGATATCTTCGAGCTACTGACATGTACATCAATTTAGCAGTTCTTGCTGGAGCTACGCATTCCCGTGGCCCCCAGCCTCTGTGGGATCTATGGCTTCCCTGCTTAGGCTCAGCAAAAACTTGCCAGAAATTTGCAACACCAACATAACCATTATATAGCTTCTTACCATATCTCTGCCTTCTTTTTATACTGAGAGCACTCCAGAGGGGATCAAAGCTTGCACAAGTAAGCTATTTTCAGGGAAGGCAGTTCGGCATAAATCAAGGAAGCAGTCTCCGAGACAGTAAGGCTTGCTGGCAGAGATGGCAGCCTTGTATCTAATATAACATGTCTAGCATGGGCAAACATCATGGTGTGAAAGCTTCTGGAGACAAGTGTTATAATAGCTGTCTGCAACACTGGCTGCTGACAGAAAACAAAAACAAAAAACCACCACAATACAAAAGGAGGAAAAATGAAAATATTTTCCTAACTGAATAATCAAAGTCGAAGATGAAGAGAGGGTTATTATGCTTGTGGAGTTAGATTATCCTAAAAACACCAGACAACATCTCTCTTGGAAAACTATATTGGTAGCTCAATTCTGATAAAAGAAAAAATGTTATTTTCGTCCCCAAAGGAAAAAAGCATTTGTATACAATTTGACCTACCAGAAGTTTTGAAAATCATGGGTTGTCTACTTGTCCTTGACCATAACTTTGGAATCCTGTCTCCATTACAAAGCTTGTAATAACAACTCTTAGAGTAGGTTTAGAAGAGAATAGTTGAAGAGTTGCTATTATTAGAATACGTGTTTAATTTTGCAGAAAGTTCGAGTATTGGATACATTAACCTGAAACATTAACCTGAAGAAGATGCTACATTACAAAGCCTGGATCATTGCCCCTGGCAGTTCTAGAATTAAAAAAAAAAAATCTTTATAAAAAAAAATGATATATCAATGTGATTTTGGTTTGTAAGAACTGAGGAATCAGTGAAAACTTCATATATTTATGAACTCTAATTTCAGAACTGAGGATTGATATGCTTAAAAGATAGACACATTTGCAGGACCTTTTTCCTTTGAAAAATTCATCTGCACTCCATCCCTACATAAACAAACAAACAAACAAACATACAAGTGTATTAACTTAACACTGCAGCCTTCTACAAGGTTTCAGTTTGGGGGATCTGTTGGGCTTTTTTATAATTTTTTAACTTTTATTTACTTTTTGTAACTAACTGCAATATTTGTGGGAAATTTCAAGGAAATAAATAACATAATTGGGGCTGAGAATCTACTGAAAAATTAGCCTCCAAATTGACTATTTTAATTTTCCATCTCTGAAGAAATCACTATAGTTCAGTTTAAATAGATGGAAAGATAGAAATAGGAATAATATCTATAAAAATTAGTGCACTAACCACAATTTTCAGAAGTTTGTTAGTCAAAAATATTCAAATCACAGAATATTAGATATGCATAGTTTAATAGAAAATTACTACATTTGAATTATTGAAATTTTTCTCCTTTCATGAACCATTGACAATCACAATTTTTTTACTGAAAATCTTGCTGGGTTTTTAGGTGTCATGGCTGAAAGAAAATATTTGAAAATTGAAACTTTGGAAAAAGTAGCAGCTGAAAGTTTCACAGTTTGAAAATGCGTAGTATTTTGAGTGCTGAAATCAGGCAAAGCTGCAGTTTTCCCTCACACTGATTGATTTTTCTAGTCGTATATTCAATACAGCACACACATCATTCATGAATGTGGGGAACATTCAAGGTCTGAATCCTGTTTGTGATGACCTGCAGAGATTTTCTTACTCCTTGATCTGTTTTATTCATAATGTTGCATAAAACATAAAAGATTCTCCTCTCCTCATCTAAAATTTCCAGCCATGTGCTAAAACAAGCAGAAAGCATTACAGCACTAGATAATATCAAATTTACAATCTATTGCTGTTTCTAACTAGTGGGAGGGTTTATCTGTTACTTTGAAAGGAAAACCCCACTAAGTCATATTTCTGATGCAGGTTTCATGTGACCTCTGTTTCTTACAGGTTTTCTTCCGAGGCAATACTAGCAGAAGGACAATGAATACTGCATAAAGGGCTTCAGCAATCTGAACTCCGAGATATTGCTTATAGCTGAACAAAAAGTATACTTATATTTTCAAGCACTGAGACAGCTAATTAGAACTTAGGATAGTTAAGAAACGCCATATGCCAACTACAAAGCACAATTTTCAATAGTACTCATTATTACTAAAATTCTTGATATTAATATTAACATTAACGTTAATATTAGTGTTGAATTAATGCAATAGAAAAGCATGTAGGTCAGCATCACAGAACAGAAACTACCACTAGCTTTGAAGAGGTCAACCATTTTACAAAGGGGTCAGCACTGAAATCACGTCACAGGCATCACTGAAGGCACGCAATGGATTTCTCCACTCAGAGTATGCACAATATTTTGGGGAATGAAAAATGGGCATTTTGAGAAGAGTGAAGTGTCACTCATTTAATACTTACAGAATCACAAAGTAAGCGGGGAAGTGTAAGTGTTACAGGATAAGTTTCAAGTTTGTTACCCTTTTAGCTGTTCTAACAATGGTCATTACTCTCAGGTTATTTAAGGAGTTGAAATAGCTGCAATCTTTCAGAAATAATTTAGTGAGTTAAATTTGTCAATAAATAATAGACCAAGAATGTACAAATAGTTCATTGCATTACTTCAACTGATTTCCTTTTACTCACTTTTATATAAAGACAGATCCCCTCTCCCAGTAGAATAAATACCAAACTGTCAGAATTGTAAAAATTCACAGTCTCCAGCCTCAGTCCACGCACAAATTGGTTTACACAGCTAATAATTAATTTAGAGTGCACTAGCTCATTTGTAACTGATACAGTAGCTTGCTCTTCTAGAAAAATTGTGCCACCGTGATACATGCTGTCAGCTACTTACGAGCCAGCCATGTACCAGTGAGAATTGCAGAAAAGTTGTTACAACTATCAGAGGATTAATATCAACCAGAATTTCTAATGCCTGTAAGTAGATGGACTGACCCTCCCTTTTTCCTCCTCTTCTCAGCTCACTACTTAATATTAAGCATAGAATATCAGACTGATACTTGTTATTTGTGTACATTAACATTTATTTCTTAATTTAAACATTTTTTAATCATTACACAGATAGATTTTTTAGGGATTAATTGGAGAGAGGGAGGGACAAACTGAGCAAAGCACACTAATGAGGATCCACAGGGCATTATTTTGGCGTTATGCCTAAATCTCTATATTGAAAGAAATAAAAACAATGAAGTAATGGTCTGAAAGCTTTGGTCCCTCGAGAACAGAACAAAAACCTCAGCTGAGACAGAGATGAATATTCAGTAAAGAAGCAAGTACCGAAATCTTAACTACTGAAACTAATTATTAGGAAGCGTTTTGCTGCAGCTTATGACAGTTGGAACTCATTACAGAAGCATTAAAATGCTCAATATTGATAGACTAAGCAATAATTTTCCCAAATTATAACTTTAGAAATTAGACTCTGGTTATCCCATGTCCTCTTCATGTCAGAAATAAGACGATGTAAAATGTATAAAGACCAGAATAGGACCCACTGAAAATGAAATAAATCTGTAAACATAAAATGGCACAGATGAATGCTTGTGGTCTCCACAAATCAGGGTCTGAAAATAATTTCTGAAAATGTGCAGAAGTGTCAAGTATTTAAAAGTTTCAAGGGGTTTGTGTTTGGGGTTTAATTTTAGAAAAAGGAAACTTCCTATAAATATAAAAAAAATATTTATGAAGATATAAAAAAGCTGTAGGAATATTTCAGTACTGAATAAATTGAACAGAATAGGATTTCTGGATGTATTTTCTCATTTTGTATTAAAAGTTTATTTCAAGTGCATTTTTTACTTAATCAGAAATTTAAGGTATTTTTATATTTATGGATTTGAAAGCACGTGAAGCAGCTTAGTAACACAATTCATTAGGCTGAATTGAACCAACTTTCCAGAAGGGTAGTCTGAGAAACCCATTAATTTCAAAGTATCTGAAGTTTTCTAAACCCCTGGTAAAACACTACACATTGAGTCATATTTGCACAGTTGCCTACCTAAGTAAATAAAAGCAAAACAAGAAACATCTGTGGAATCACGTTCATCAAACAATGGAATTGCAAAGTCTTTAAAGACACTTCCTCGAGGTTATTAACAATCTGTAATTGTCCTGATTTATGATATTGGCAGCCAAGGCCAAGTTCAATGGGCATCAGAAGGGCTGGGGTAAAAATGCAAACAACTCTCTCTTCCTCAGATGTTCCCTTACCTCCCAGAAAAAAAAAAGAAAATAGTATTTACAATCAAAATATTTCCCAGTGAACTTTAGCAGCTTTTAATAACACATTGATAAAGTTATTGCTAATTTCTAATAATTCCATTTCATGAAAGAAGTATTGCCTATGAATTATAGGTGAAGCTGTTCTTCAAGTTCTCTGCCTTTCTGTACTTGACGTCGTGTCAACAAATGCTACTTTCAAGTCTGAGAAACTGCTGCAGTGGTATTAGTTTCCCTGCTGCACTTTAGATACTCCAAAACTGTTTAGGGTAATGACCTGCTGTACACTGCTCCTTGTTGATGCATATGTGTTTCATCCTTTTACAGGACACACAACAGAAAGAGTTTAAACACTGTGGTGAGCCGTTCTTGCTTGGACTTACAATACTTTTCCGCATCTCACAGTCCCTGAGCTGCAGGCCCAGACTTTGATCAGCTGCTCACAAGAGCATAGACCACTTTGAAACCATAGTTTATCAGGTTGTGATGGAGATAGATTTACTTTCCCTTAATTTACCAAAACTGAGTAGGTACACTAAACATACCCATTGAACAAAGCAAACCCTGGCCAATCAAGGAATTTCCACAGGGAGATCACTTCCTAATTATAAATATCCTTCTAATCTAAGTAACTGAAACATTCTCAGAAAGAATGCACTTCATTATCATGATTATGGCTTGTAGGAAAAACATGTGGTGGCACCACTGAGTTGATACTTCAAAAAAATTTATTAGCATCTAGGCAATCAGTAACTTAACAAAGAAAAAAAAACCATCTGAAACCAACAGAATTACCTAGGTGCATGATTTCACAGAATTCTAAAACCTGAGTCATAAACACCAAGAATTTACATAACAGGCATTCTTATTCTGGAGAGCTGGTTGCTCCCACAACCTATCAGGAGTACTTGCTACTTCATGCTTTCCATCTCCTCATGCAGGAAAGGAAGCATCAGGTTCCAAAAGCCAACTGAATAATGGAGTTCTGCTCAAAACAGAGAAAATGCATGCTAAGGTATAAGTCTGCTGTTTTTTAAGTATTACAATTTGAGATGAAAAAAAAAAACAAACTGTCAAGAAGCCAGTCCATCATCCCAAGGATACTGAGAATGTTCCAATTTGTATTGTATCTGAGATATGAGCATGCTATCCTCTGGTGCTATATTCCTGATCTTAAATACCCCACATGCTAACCCTCTTTAAAACTTAACTGCTCATTTATTGAGGTTATTTTTCACTTTTTCAAGTCAACCTAAGATGCTACACTGCAGTTGAAGCACAGCTGACCTTCAGACCTCCTCTCCAAATGCTAAACTTAACCACCACACTGTTCATAATCACAGCAGATGGTTATAGGCTTAATATGCACATATGAACTTTACAAGGTCTGTTCTCTGCTCCAAAGAAAAGGAAATGGAAATGTGTCAAGGTCATTGAAGCCTTTCCCTTGCTCTCCAGTGTAAGGAGGTGTGGGGGGATGAAGGCAGCAGCACTGGAGGGGACAAGGATGAGAGAAAAGCTGGAGGCAGAATAAGAAAAGATGTCCTTGCAATGGTGACCCAGTCCTTCTGTAGTGCTGAGTCTGCACTGGTAGTTAATGGAAACTGAGACATGTTGCTGGTTCCAGTACTTTGTCTCTAATTTATTTATTTTTAAAGTTCCTCCACATCTACTTCTATGATAAGTGGGTTCTTAATTTCATCATAATAATTTAATAATCAATAGTGGTTAATAATGCTGCAGATAATTGGTGTAGTTTAATACCAGACAGCAAACGAGTATGACACAGATGCTCACTCACTGACTTCTAGCTCTGGTGGTATGAGGAGGAGAAGGCTCATGTGTAGAGATGAGAGCAGTTCAATAATTGAAACAAAGTAGAATATGCTAATAATAGTACTAATATTAATGATAATGATATAATGATATAATGATATAATGATGATGATGATGATGATGATGATGATAATAATAATAATAATAATAATAATAGTTGTGGTAGTAGGAGTAGTAGTAATGAATAAGAGAGAGAGATGGCTGATGCCCAGACAATCTCCATGCACTGACTGGCCCTCGCTGGACAACTGCCTCCAGTGTATTTACTGAATTCTATGGTATAGAATTCTTTGGTCAGCTCAGCTCAGCTGTCCTAGCTGTTCTCCCTCCCAGCTTCTTGTGCCCCTGCTCACTGGCAGTGCACGGGAAGGTGAAAAGTCCTTGATTTAGGGTAAACACTGCTCAGCAAAACCTAAAACATCTGCGTGTTATGAACATTGTTCTCATCTTAAACTCAGAACACAGCACTGTACCAGCTACTAAGAAGAACATTAACTCTATCCCAGCTGAAACCAGGATAATAGTCAACACCAATAACTGCCTCCATTTCTACTAAATGGAAAGTCCCTTTAATTTAGCATATGTAACACAGCAGCTCTGTCTCAAACAGCTAAAATAAATTTTAAAATTCATGCTACTTTCCCTCAAGTAGTTTTTATTTCTCACCTAACCTCTTCTAAATATATTTTTTATTGTTTCCTTTGTACATTAACTTTCCTAGCTCATGGATATATTGGAGTATGAACCAGTGATTATATTAATGAATACAAATCACTCTCTACACTGGATAATGAGCATTGTACTAACTACTGTAGTATGCATCATCATTATAACAAATAATTAAATACCCATTTACTGTCAGTGTAAGTGTTTCTTGATTTTCTTCTCTATTTCAGACTTATGTCAAGAGAAGCCTGGCTTGTGCTTACTAGCATCTGGCAAATTTAAGAAATCAGAAGACAAATTTAAAGCAGGTGGTAAATATCTTTAAAATGCTTGTGTAAATGAAGGCCTGCACAGCTGTGAAGTACATTGGCATAAGCACGAGAAGCAGAGTCATGGAGAAGGGCATTAGTGATGTTGATTATATCAATGGTATATGAAGTGCGGTTATCATCTTTCCAACATTAGCTAATTTAAGACACTTCCAGGCAAGTTGTGAACTGTTATACCAGAGTTTTATGAATTAAACCCCCTTTTTAGATAAGTGTATTCCTAACCCTGCAGAGTCTCCAGATGCCTGGAAGGATGAAAGGTTTTTCCATAATACATTGATATTTGCAGTGCAACAGCTGGGCAACCAGAAACGAAAGAGGAAAGAAGGAAGTTAAGTCAGTCAGAAAACACAAGTATGAGCAAAATAACCCTATTGTTTGCTCCTCTCTGATCATTGACAAAGTCTGCCTCATAACTCCACCTTTGGTGATGAACCAAGTTAACATATCTGAGCCAAAGAATCAAAATTTTCAAATCATAGAACCATTAAAGGTGTAAAAGTCCTCCAAGATCAAAATCCAACCTTTGACCAAACACCACTTTGTCAATCAAACCATAACATTAAGTATCACATCCAGACATTTCTTGAACACCTCCAGGGATGGTGACTCCACCATTCCTCTGAGCAGAGCATTCCAATGCTTAACCACTCCTTCGGTGAGGACTTTTTTCCTGATATCCAGTACAAACTTTCTCTGGTGCCACATGAGGCCATTTCCTCTCAGCCTGTTGCTGGTTGCCTGGTAGAAGAGACCGCCCCCCCACCTTGCTACAGCCTCCCTTCAGGTAGCTGGAGACAGTGACAAGATCCTCCCTGAGCCTCCTTTTCTTCAGGTTAAACAAGCCCACGTCCCTCAGCCATTCCTCATATGACTTAGTGTCTACACCCTCTCTAGACATGACAGCTAGTCAGGTGAAAATAAGAACAGAATTATGACAGAAGAGAGAAAATAAAAGACCCCATGGCCCCAAAGTAAACAAAAACTTCTGAGAAGCCCATTCAGTAGTGCAACTATTTATTTTGATCCTCTGACTAGTAGACAGATAGCAGCAATGGAGAGACTTTGCACCTTCGAGTGAGAGTTCCAATGTTATTGTAAAGTATTCACAATTGCATGGGCAGATGGTCTTAGCAGCTACAGACATCAGCTCCGAGCACTGCAGAATTCTTTACACAAGGCTGTGTTTTGAACTAGACTATGCTTGAACCATAGATGAGACTATGCTCATCGTTTCTAGGAGGACTTTTTTTGTTTAATTATTAAAGCATGTAGTGAATACATTGCATCAACCATCACATCTCTGTGGAAGCTGTCGGCAACAACCCTCACGGACTTTTGGATTTAAGTTTTCTTTGAACTGTATCGTCCCTCAAGTTCTGCTGCTCCTCTCGGCTGCTTTCAAGGGCTGATACACACTGACAGTGTCCATTAGACTGTCATGGCCATTAGGAGATCAGCTTCTAGCAGAGATAGTACGAACAGCTCACACGTTTAGATGAATTTCTATCCGCCTCTGCCGCAGCCAATGATTCATGCAGAACTTCCACTCTTCCTGTGCTGAACCCAGCTGCAACTAGTTTTGAGACAGTGGGAAAGGAAAGGAATTTTAGATTTGTCTTTCAGAAGTAATACAAACATTTCCCGCTTGTCTCTCCAGAACTTAAACACATACTTATTTTATCTTAGGTTGCTGCACAGACCTAAGATGAAGTAGGCTGGTGGAGCAGACAGCATTTTTTGTTGGTCCAGGCTACTCATCTAATTGGGATGGAAATGAAACTCTATTTCAAAAGCCTTCCATAGTTCTAGTATCTTGGCAAAAATAAGAAACTTGATGACTTCATTGAACAGTAAATTTAAATGACCCATCAACCTAAATCAAATTGGAGTGTTTCTGGAATGCTATTTTAGGAATTTTTTTATTATTTTACTGAAAATAATTTTCTGTTTTTCTAGTTATCATTTCTTGGATCGATATTTTGTTTAAGTGGCAAGTTTTTGGTAGTGGGAGTGGGCTGCCAGGATGGCTTCTGTGAGAAGGCACCAGAAGCTTTCACTATGTTGGACAGACTCAGGGGCAGCTACTAACTCACAGCCTGAATACCAATGACGTATGACCTCGTAAAGGAGCTTTGATCATCTCCGCGTTAGTATTTAACAGATTACTGAAGAATCAAGAACAAAATTGTCCAGAAACAGTTACATTAGAGATAAAGGCAAGGATGGAAAAACATGTTTCAGCAGGTTGATAAATTTGGGACTGTCTGATTCCATATCCTATAGTAGAAATTTCCCTACAGGAAAGTAAGAGAAGAATTAGACTCTTGTGCACAGTGGACTTGAAGCACAAAATGCTTTGAGTGAAAAAAAAAAAAACTCAAAAAACAAAAAAACCCAACCAACCAACCCCCCCCCCCCCAAAAAACAACAAAACCCCACAAAACAAAACAAAACCAACCACAAACCAAAACAAACAAAAAACCCAAAAACCCACAAAAACCCAGAAAACAACAACAACAACAAAAACCCCCACAAATAAACCACACTTGTTGTGTGCATGTTCCTGAAGAGGTGAACCCTAGATGAACTTCCTTCAAAGTTGGAATTCTGGCTGTGATTGTATATTGGAAACATGTATCTGGGGTATGGGGGGGGACGGAAGTCAGTGCTGGATGACTTGGACTGATGGGACATGGGGTTATGAGACCATGAAATAGCAACAAAGATATTGTGAGTGAGGTTTTACAGTGCTTAAGGCAAGATATACTGGGAGAATCACAGTACTGTCTCCCCAAATGTGCGTTCTTATCCCTTCCCTTGTGAAAGTCCTGATACTCATCTGATTGCATACAAGGAAATTTCAGAAGATAATTCAAGATTTCACCCTTTGGGGATTTGAGCTTTTGATCACATCTTTCTGAAGCAGCTCATTGCTTGGTGGTGCGAAGCTGCTATCTGTAAAGGAAAAGCTAGAAAATCTGAGACCAGTAGAAAGCATAGGATTATAGTAGCTCCTGCTTTGCTGAATTTGTGCTGATGGACAATCATACCTTGCATTTCCCACAGACCAAGGCAGTGAAAAAGTCTTTGCTGCTACTTATTTTGTCATACAAAGTAAGTTTAAATGACTTAACCAGTCTGGTCCTAGATACCATAATTTGGTGTCTGGATGAAAATTGCTCATCATTAGTGACACTGTGTGCCTGGTTATATTGTAACAGAACTATGTTATAAGCAGGGTGAGATTTCTCCACAGTGTTGTCACTAATAGCTGTGACTGTCAGTGATAGTTTTTAGATTCCTCAAGTGATATAGCTCAAATCCATTTAGAGACTTCATTTTTCATGAAGTCTAGCATCTTAGCACTTCAACAGGCCATAAAATATCTTTATGAAGTTTGGCAACAGTGTTATGCACAAACTGAAAGCTAGAGAGTTTCATTTCGTCAGATTCAGTGATGTGGCAGATTTATGAATGGAAGGGAAAAAAGGACAGCTGCTAGCTTCCTCGCCATATAATACTGTTTATTAAACAATATAAACATATGCATAAAGTCCTCTCAATAACCAGCTTGCACTGACCTGTAACTCAGAGGAAAAATAAAATCTGTGTGTATGTACTTCTCATCCCCACAAGAATATCTTGATTCATTCCATATCTTCTTGCTCCTTTGTCATACATGACAAAAGCTGGTAATTCTGGCAGGATATATGTTCATGACTTCTAACCCCTCCCAATGAACTTGGTTTATTCCATTGTCATCTTTAAAACCTTTGACTAAGCATCTCTGTGCTATAATTTACCACAGTCAGGAGATAGGGAAGCCATTAAACACATGCAAAAAGTAACCTATTCTGAAGCACATCAGCTCTCACCTTGCTCCTACATTGCAAGGTCCTTATAAAATTGTTTTACTGATTTATACCACTGGCTTGTCTATTCCAGTAGCCAAGACTAGCTAATAGCAGAAGTTTCTGAAGAAAATGAAAGTCCACCCTTATATTAGGCTACTCATATTTCCATTGAATTGATTCTTTTGAGAAAATACGCTAGTTGGACGCACTTTTAGTATGTCCAAATGTGAGCCGTATCTTTAATCTGAAGTACTTATTGATCAGACCCCTATTTTGTAAAAAAAATTCTGTTTAAAAGAAGTTATTATATAAATCAAAATTATGGATCTCTATGGTTTTCTGCCCCTCACTTCTCCTCAGAAAGTCAGAGAATGGTCGAGTGTGGAAGGGAGCTGTGGAGGTCATCTTGTCCAAGACCCTATTATCAGTGAAATAGCAGGATTTTTTTCTTCTGTACATGAGGTTTTTTCTCCTTTATATCTTTTCCCTATATATTTTCTTCCTCATCTCTCTTGCCTCCTCTGAGGAGAGAAAACACTCAAAAATAATAATAACATTTTTTATCCTGTCTTAAATAAAGTGAAATACTTCCTCTAAGAAACACCATGACGCGATGACAATTTAAGACCAAGGACCTCTCTTGTTCCTCCTCTTGTGCAAGTAATATTGATATTCCTTATGACTGTTTCAGTAACCTCCATGCTGACCATGAATTTTTAGTGAAAATGTGAGATTTGTCCAAGAATGTCTTTCTAAATCCCTTGATTATTTCTGCTTAATAGAATTCATCCTCCAAGTATACTGAGCTTATTTAGGATCAATAAAATGAAGATAAAAATGTAAGAACTGGATTTGATATTAATTTCTGTCCCCCTGCTCTAGCTGGCTAGTCCTAGAAATGGGAAATAAACAAAAATGCCTAAGGCCTTAGTTATACTCACTAGGAGGAAATTAAGTCATCTGTTAATACCATTTTATTGCACTGGTTTCTCTCTATTCTGTGCTGCAGAACAATGCTGAGAGTAGTCAAGTTTTTTGTATTCCTTTAGATGAATAAAAATAGAACATATATACTTACATGATTAAACTTGTTGCATGGATAAGACTACACAACTTTATGAAAAGATTTTAAGATCAGGTTGTTATTCCACAGCACTTTATTTTTTAGTTTAAGAGCTGAAGACAGAAGTGCAAAAGGCCTGGGAAAAATAAATAATTCCATATATCTATGACCCAGACATTCCGCAGAAGGCATGCAAGACAGATTTATGCTGGAATTTATTCTCTCTCATCATACTCAGATATCTGACTGTTAACTTTTTTAGTTTTTCTTTTTTTTTTTCCTTTTTGCCCAAAAAGTCCTGGACCTATGAATTAGGAAACAATTTACTAAAAATATTTCCTAGTAATAGACTTTTTCAATTATGCTTTATGGAGAAGAAGATGTTTCTTTTTAAATACAAAGCATTAAATTGTCAGGAAATTAGTCATTGCAATGAGATAATTGATTTTCTTTATTCTAGATTAATAGTTTGCTAATTTTCTTTTCCATTAAGGGTCTTTTACAGTATACAGACTTTCTTTTAAGTTATGAGAAACTATATTTTCCCATCTTCTGATAGTACACTTGGTAACACTAAAAAAAGAGTAAAGTTTTTATTTTGCCACAGGCAAGTGTTGCGCTGACGGTGATTTTAACTTCTCACTAGTTGCAGGTTTCAGTCTTCTGTAGTTTAAACGCAACCTTATTAGACTGGTCCAGTCTAATAGGCTTTAACATTTTCGAGGTTGCTTTTCCCTCATTAATGAATATGAGTTCAGCAAGATCAAGTCAAAGGCTTAAGAGAAATAAGGACATCTGTGTGTTTCTCAGCATTTTTCATGGAAGAGGTGGTATTTTTAAAATTAGTCTAAAGAAATAAAAATGCACCAATAACTATAGGTATTTAGAACTGCTTTATTAGCACACTTGGAAAGTAAATTCCTGATTCAGATGTTCATCCATGTCTATTCATTTGGAGGAAGAAATTATTGCATTGACTTGCTTTGTAAGATATATAATATGTTCAAGACTCTCAAGCCAACAAGCAGGACAGCAGAGGTAGCTGCTTGTTCTTCAGCCTATATTGTATTTTATGATAATTATCATGATTATTGGTTTTGCACTGCATTATAGTTCTAAGAAAATACTTTGAGAACTGATTATAGAGGTACAAGCTTCCAAAAATGTCTATTCTTGAAACACACATTCACATAGCTTGGTTTTTAAGGTACTAAAGTCTAGAGGAAAAAAAGCCCGAACGCCAGAAAGAGCAATCATTTGTAGTTGAACAGGATCCCATGATCTAAAAATGTGCAAACATAAGTTGTCACAAGGACAAATAGAGAAATCAATAGTGGCTACCAGCCAATACACAACAAAATATCAGTCACAGTTTACTTCCTGACCCAGTTTGAAAGGTAAACATATCAAAGCATGGATGATGCCCTTCACGAGGATATTTTAAAAAGTATTGCATTTTCAGCAGTATAGAAATAGGGCCATGTCCTGGGCTAACTTCCCTGCACCTGCTCTGAAGCACTGCTTTGTCACTGCAGACACTGATTCTGGCGGCAGTGAGGCTGAGGATCCCCTCCCTGGGAAAAGTGCTCTGCCCTCGTCCTGGCCTGCACAGTCTTGCACCACACTAGGACATTTGTGCTACTGACATCCAAACAGCAGTATGAGCAATTTTTTACTGCCTGTGGCCTCCTAGATGCTCACTCTGCCTAAAAATCTGTGACTAATAGGTGAGTAATTAAGTTCTGTTTTCCTAATGATTATGTGTTCAGTTTATGGCTTGATCAATCATGGTAGGACAGCCTGGGAGAGCTCATCCAAAAAAATGGCCACTAGTACTGAGTTGGTTAAAATGTCATTAACCAGCAATACCTTGTACAAATGTCTAAGAATGATATCTAATTTCATATATCCTTTGTGGCTCCCAAAGCACTCAGGATTTAAGGAGCAACACTCATGTCATATTTGATCAATTACTTCCGAACAAGCCGTGAAGGTATATTGTGTGACATTTCCGAGAATAACTCAAAATACCACTATTATTAAAAAGAAAAAATCTATTATTCAGGTGTATTTGCCCATTTTATTGGACTGTCCCACTTAAAAACTGCATCCCAGCTTCTCTAGATCAGCCTAAAGATTTACTTCACTGAAACGATGAGCAGTCTGGGGGAAGAAATTTTGTGTTCAGAGTAGTCTTTATCTGGAAGCTTGTGTTGTGACATAGGGAAAATTGATTCACATAAAACCAAAAAGGTTTGTTTCTGTACAAGGAAGACCCTATAATGCGGATCAGTTATGACCTCATGGAGAAGCCCTTTTTCTCCTTCTGAAAAAAACCATGCCTGCAGGCCTAGAGGTTTGCCGTGTAGCTGCAGCACTACAGTCAGCTTTTATAGCAGAGTATCTCCAATTCCCTTGTCAGAGAGCTCTCAGACGTCCAGGTGGCTTCTAGGTAGCAGAAGGAGGTTTCTGCTAGCAAATTCAGCTCAATTCATGTGTCGTTGTTATAAAAGTATAATGAGAAGCTTATAGAACCAGAAAAGCCATACACATGTCACATACATGTGACAGTATTCCTCAGTTATCATTTTGCTTCCAAAAGCTGTTTGAATGAGTTTCTCTGAGATACCCAGCTGTAAGGAATATCTGGGATCATTTATCAGCACCAAATTGATAGTTTATACCAATACTGACTATGGCTGCTCTCTAAAAAATCGTACTGTGAGTAGAGAAGAAAAAGGATGATAAAAAACTCGGAACCAGGTTATGTATGTGGAAGCTTGTATTCTGGATTGAAGAAAGTCTGTAATTAATTTTTAAAGCTCATATCTGCACAACTGAAACACAGTCAAAGAAAGCTAGTCACACTGAGCAAAGCGAAATATCACCAATGCTGAAAGTTCTGAGAAAGTCACTGTACAAGTCAAAAGACTATTCATTTCAACAGCTTACAGTCTGATAGTCCAAGGTCATCTGACCTAAAATGAGAAATAGATATAGGTAGCTTTAAAATCAAGCAGGAAAATTATGACATATTGGAAGAAATAACCTGCAGCTACAAGACCTTGGACTGTCACCTCATTAGATTTCAAAGTGTCAGAGGCAGCCAGGATCAATACCTGAGTGACAGACCAGCATGGAAAATTATTTGAATGTTCCAGAAGTGTGCTGGAGTTTCAACCAGCAGTTTAGAGTCTTCAGATTAGATTTTAAAACAACAGATTCTAAAGCAGAATGCACCATAATTTAAAAATTTATTCTCCTATTTAGCCCTCTTCAATAAGTGACTGCACCACCTTCTTCCATTCCAAAGTTCATTAGCATAAATAGCTGCCTTTAGATAGATTGAAAATCCTATTTTATACTTAAACCTCAAGCACTAATAGAATTCAGATATAATGTTTCAATAAGACTCAAATAACTTAATTCCTTTGGCATGAGAAGGTTTAGATTTCCAGTAGAAGTAACTTCTGTTTCAACTTTCCCAAGACCAGTTTTTTAAAAAATCCAATTGTAAAATATTCTTTAATTAAAGATAATAATTTAGAAAATTTGTTTAGACTTAAGGTCTTGTTTTAATTTCCAGAAGCTTGAACTTACTTACAGAGTGTTGATTGCTCTAGCAAGCCCATGGGGACAGAAAATATACTTCCGCTTTTTAAATTTTGGCATCTAAATACAGGATAACAAAAGAAAACAGATTACTAATAAAGAGCTTTCATCCTTAAACAACAGTTTATGCTAAAGCAGATGCAACTGCCCCGTAACAGGGGCCAGATTACTTTACTACAGTACCTTATGATTCTCGCAACATTATCAAAAATCATAAAGCAGTTTGCCTTGACCCAATTAAAATTATGTGCTTAACTCCATAAATGTAAGGCAAAGAAATGTATCTCACTATCAGTACATGCGTAGGTTATTACACACAAAATATAAGATGCGAGTTTGGCACACTTTTCCAGGAATGAATAACTTAGTTTAATGAGGTTTGAGCCAGAGACAGCTGTTATCTAGGGTGCAGAGTTTTGAATCCTGGGTTAAAACTTCATAAACATTGTTGAGATCCATTCTGCAGAGTGATGAAGAACGGCCATTGCCTTGAAACGACCTTGCAACATTCTCCTACTTGTCTCCAGAAGTAATTGTGAAATGCAAGGGTCATAACATGCCACAATTATTTGAATTTCCATATAAACCTGAGCAGTTGCCTTCAGTGGTGATTTCACTGTCTATATCCAAGACTGCAGGAACAGGCATGTGATAATCAAGGCTGCCTCAGAAAGAAATATATAGGAGTGGGCTACAAGGTATTGAACATTTTTCATCTTTACTTTTGTATGACACTTAGTCTTCTTAGTTAGTTTTAGCTTGATAATGAATAGCATATGCTAGGCCTTTTTTTGTACGACACTGATCTGTTAAATGTCCATTGCGTTACACATGTTTGCATACTTACATCTACCATAAAATTTTGTTGATATATCTGCCAGCT
This sequence comes from Oreocharis arfaki, assembly GCA_013398015.1. Lineage (NCBI taxonomy): Eukaryota > Metazoa > Chordata > Aves > Passeriformes > Paramythiidae > Oreocharis > Oreocharis arfaki. The sequence continues at coordinate 660,230 of VZRR01001900.1, forward strand.
AAAAAGCATCAAAGCTGCCACTGGCTTGAACACAATTCATTACTTTCATTGTTCTACCAAACAAGAGTAAGGAAGTAAATCAGATGCTTTGAGGTAACATAGCAGTGCCACTTAACATGACAGTACTGCAGTTTCTTATGAACAACATGACACAGTGTAATACAAGAAGACAGAAAACACAAATGATAAAAAACCAATTACTTGCTGACAAAAATATGTAAATATTCTCTTCATGCTGACAGTCCATAAAACTGCCTTACAGCTAACAGCAAGATGAAGCTTAGGTCTCAGACATTCGATATATGACAAAATTTCTTAAATTCTTTTGATCTTAGCCCCATAATGATCCCCTCAAGGTTGCAGGCTTTATACCTGACAGATCATTGTTTTATAGTTTAATACATTTTCTTCCAACAAAGCAGTGCATAAACAAGTGCTTTAGCAATTAAACAAATGTTGCAGGGGCATGTAATGGTACCCATACCTCATTTCTATGAGCATGGTTATCTATATAATGGAGTTAATTGCTCCCACAGTGAGGGACAGCATGGACTTCTGCCAGCCCTATTTAAAGGAGCCTTCTACTGCATGTGACCAGCATGAAAAAGAAACAAATTCGCTGTGAAGCTACAGAAACTCTCAGAAGTGCTCTGTCCCCTTGAAAGGGTGAAATAATAGCAGTAGCACATCTGGCCCCTCACAACAGGTGGAGAGAGTAATTAAGTTTATGAAAGGCAGGGCACTCTGAGTAAAATCTATGGGGTTTGTGACAAATTCATTGGACTAAGAAGCCCTTTTAAGTTCCTGCAAACAGTTTTCTCTTCTTCTGGGAACCAGAAACTAGCTGTAAACAGGAACAGCTCCGAAAGACAGTATACATAGATAAGAGAAGCTTGATCTAGAATCCTGAATAAATCAAAACTCCTTGAGCAACAGACATATTGATTTTAACAGCTTTATTAGCTGGTTAAGAGAGTTGTAACAGTGGTAAGGGACTAGACTTTGGTATTCCAGAAATCCTTCCATTTTGGTGTTTCTAAGGTGTCAAACACAGCAGAAATTATTTTGATAATAAACTAAGAAAATAAAAAAGAAGACTCGAATAATCTAAGGTAAATCTCAATCAAAAAAAGGAACTGAGATCAGTATCAGGTGCCTCTGTTCTATGGCATCAGGCAAGGGGAACCCTCCGTAGATTTATGTGGGGATTTCTGACGAATTTCATCAGGTTGATAAAGAAAATGAGGGGGATGTTAGTATGTAAATGAAGAGGGTTAATTGAAACAGAAACACGTTGAGAATTTTGTATTGTTCCAGTGAAAAGAAATATCGTTATTTCAAAGACATGAAATCTTTTTAACCATATACTTCAGGAAATTGGGAAAATTAACATTTAAACTCAATTACAGCATATTGGAGTACAAGTTCTTAGATTTAAATGCTTCGGTAACAGAAGATAAATAAGGCTTTAGAAAAAAAAGAGGAATTTCTAAATAAATGAAGAATAGCAATCTTAAACTGCTTCAGTAGAAGTCATTAGTGAACAGGCAGTTATCAAAGCATCTATCTTTAGCTTAAGTTTATATTAGATGGTATGGAGCTGGCAATATAAAGCATCAGTGATTTCTTGAGCTCCAGTAAGAAAAAATAGTAGTTTGTGCAATGGCAAACCTCTCTTCTGCCTTACTCTGGGAAGTGTAACAGTGACATTTTTGCTTCTTAGAAAACTTGTTCAAAAACTGCAGTCCACTAACTACCACTTGACAGTGAGAAAGCAGCCACAGGTTTCTGGTCAAATGGAAATTAGACTGCTGAACATAAATTAAAAGGTACAAATAATATCTAAAACTCCGTTTATCTGTGAATATATGCATTTCTTTATGCAAAAATATACACATATATGCATTTCAGAGAATATGTAAACGTGCCCTTCCGTGATCTGGGTACATAATCAAAGAGAAATAATTTGAGGCTGAAATTTTCTGTTCTGAGCTTGTACCATGTGGATAAGCCTGTTGATTCAAATGAGTGTGGCCTGAGCATCTTAGAGAAGGCAGGAGGGCTGCATTGGTGCAGTAGTGTGATGCTTACATAAAACATTTTTTCATTATACCAATCAACTTTTATTACCGAAGAAAATCAGTTCAGTTGCAAAAACCATTTAGTGTGTCAGCAAAATAATTTTCTGTTCAGCCTTTAAGTTTTTCCAAGAAAAGGCAGTCAACTTTTTTCTTGCCAGCAAATCAAAATGAAAAGCTATTTCAATTTTGTAGCAGTTTTGAAGGCAAACTGCTGTAAAAGATTTTAAGCAAAGTTCCTTAAATCTGTTTTTGTGTTGTTAAAACACTCTAATATAATTTGAGAAGTATGAGCTTAGTAAACAGCAGTATTCTCATAGGCTATAGAATAGAACACCGAGGACTCCAGAAGTATCGGTATATAAAGTTTACCAGCAACCTTTACACATAGAAGTGGTTAATTCTAAAGATTGTTATGTGACAACATAATTAAGACTTTTCATCCTTATTTCCAGTAGCAATACACCATCAAGAATAAAAAGTAACCTCTTTTAACTGGTAGCAGTCTAAATGTTTAGGAAGGAGAACAATAGAGATAAGGTTTGTGAACCTCTTCATTAATGTCATTCTGCTGTGGGCTGGAAAAAGGTATAACAGTGCTTTGCAAACTGCTGGGAAGCAGCACAGGCAGCACACATGCCATATGCCAAAACACAGCTCAGCACAGGATCTGTCCATAGTGTGTACTAAGGGATGGTGCAGAGCAGCCCAGTGATGATAGCTGAGGGAGAGTCTCTGGGGAACCATCCCTTCTTGTACAGTGATAAAACTAGGACAGAACAGCAGCCTTAGGACCACCCACAGCCAAATTAAAGGATGATTTCTATTGGTAGGAGTTAGGCACAGAACTTGGCCATGGTGTTGTGCTGAGGTAAAAACACTCCCTGACCTGGAAGGCCTATCAACTGATGCTGGTCAACCCTGCGCTCCACAGCAGGAAGTTCACTTTCTGATGATTTTTCCAATTGGCTTTATTTGAGCTTTCCTCTTTTGAACACTGTCAACAGAAAGCTACTGCAACAATGGCTACTGCAATTACTCAATATAGAAAAAAGAAAGTTTCTGGCAGGATGACTCTGTCTACAACACTGAGACAACAGTCTGTACTGCATCCAGTTTTTACACTTAAAAAATGGAGAACTTTAAATAGGTTATCATTGGCTTGCCATGTATAAGGACTTGCTTTTGACCTGACAAAAATCCAATTGATATAAATATGGCACACAGTAGTACATAAAAAGCGCTGTGTAAAACTAGAAAATACAATTTTTCTTATGTCTAAGAAACAGCTGTGAGAGTCATGAGTAGGAGTTGCACTCCCAGCTGAACACTTGATAAACATTTAATCAATGATGGTAAAGCATATGGAAAACTCCATTGCTAGATGTATTGTTTCCCATAAATTGATCTAGGATGCCTTTTAATCAGAGCTTACTCAGCTGTATAGAGGGATGACTGAGGAAGTAATTCTGTGAGCTGTTATATAGGGCAGTACCAGAAGCATTAACAGTACCTCTGACATTCAGGTCCATGAATTTCTGGAATAGATCTTAAAATGTGAGAGTGGCATACTCATTTTTCTTTTCCATAGAGACAGGTTGTCCTGGCCATGAAATCCACATAGTTTTGCTGCACTAGGAGCAGGGTTTATAATCCTCACAGGGGAGGTAATGTTGGTAACAAGAATTGAAAGCACTGCATGGGATGAGATATGGCTGAAGAGACAATGCTCAGAAGAATGCAGGCTGACAGAAAGGAGCCAAGAGGAAAAATAGGATTTGATGAGGCTGATGTGGCACAAGGGAAACATAAGCATCCAGGAAAGCCTTGTGGACCAAATAAAATTAATGTCACCAAGCTAGCCTAGGTACATAGCTCTCAGTGTGCTGTATGGGGCCCAAAAGATAAAATGAAATGGATGGGGGGATAGGAAAAGCAGCCTTTGAATAAGTAGCATACTTTTAAAAGTACAATCACATGCAGAAAAAATAATAAGAGAAAATCAAAGCTGCCTGTTTTCAGGCAATTCACATGATCCACAATACAGATGAGCAAATTTCTGTCTCTGGACCACTGTAGTTTTTCTCCAAGGCAGTAAAAGATTCAGTATCACTTGTGTGTTTCTCCAAAGAGCTAGTCTGTGCACAGGCAGGGATTTGAATAATTTGCAGTAGAATGTCATTAATCCTACCACTCCAGGACCTTTTCAAAGTACAGATTAATGAGAGGTCATATAATTTCAATGTGCTACTGCTAGCAAAAGCAATCACTCTGCCACTGAACTATTATACTTCCTTACTGAGCAAGAACATTTTAATGAAAATAACAACTTTGGGTGGCTGTACAAGAAAACAAGCTTTTTAGCAGAAATCACAGTGACTTAACTTTTGGGCAAAGCTAATTTAGATTAATTAGATCTGGAATATTTGTGTTCCACCGTATGAAAGTTAAGAAGCAGAGTCAAATAAATAGACAAATAGATGAATCTGAAAACGCTGTCCTCAGTTATGTCCTGCCTTTTGAGGATTCTCTGCTCCACAGACTAAAGAATCAAAGGCTTGGCCTGCATTTCTCTAGAGTTAGTGTTATGGTAACACCTTGATCTGAGGGAAGCTTTTCCCTTCACTCCAGCTGTCTTGCATGGAAGAGATTTCCTGGCACCACAGCACCAGAGGGGAGTTTCGTGCCCAGCACAGCACCAGCACGTGCAGCTGAGCCGGGGTTGCTGTCAGTTCACGGGCAGTAAGTGCCTGTTCCATAACACCGACTCCGTCGCTGCGCCTCAGCAAGTGACGCATCGGCCAGAGCGTGCACACTGTGCTGCCTGGCAGGAGAAGAACGTGATTTTAATGGACTTCATTAATGCTAACCACTCCACCTGTAAAAGCATTGTAAATTCAACTGACTGCACAATTGTACTCTCTGACTAAAGTCTATGTAATACTATATATAGCAATATTCAATCAGCAAAATGGTCGCTGATGGTTAAAATGTTTACTCAGCCACTGGAAGAACAGAAACTGAGATTCAATGAACTGACAACTTACAGTACATATAGCTTCTGAACTGACCTTTTGCATGTATGCTAGCTTCCCTGATGAAAGAAGATAATCAGCATTTAAAAGAGTTTGCTTTGCTGTGCCGAGCTAATATTGACTACTGGACTGCAGACATACAGTGAAAACAGCCACAGGGAAACAGCTACTCTTTCATTTCTGCTCTGTCGGTGAGGTAACACTAATATGATACTACACAGATGTGAGTAAAGGAGACAAAGCACAGACATCATACTTTGGTGCAGCATCCAAATAATGCTGACCTGCTAGTAGGACAAGATAGTATTCCTCTTTACATGAGCAGAATTAATAATATTTATTCTGCTGGAATTTCATCTCTGCTAGATGATTAAAACTGAAGCTGATCTCAGTGACATCACCACAACTTTGAAGTAAAACATTAAGAATTGTATTTGAGGAGGTACATAAAATTCTAAAAAATAATGATTAATAACAAGATGACAGGATTAACTAAAAAGGGAAACTTTAAAGATTGTAAAACCAAAAATGTTCTGTTAGCTCAGAAGTGGATTAGAGTGTTCAAAGTGCTTCAGGACCCGACACCATGTAAAGGCTGATTTATACTCCAGGCATCATAATGCCTACCTACTTCAGAATGACAAATAGCACCGTGCTGAGATCTCAATGGCAGCCCCAGAGCACTAACAGCAAATGTCTTCCATCTTAATAGCTGAGCCTCTGCAATTCTCCTCACTTAAAATTCTGAGCGTTTAACTCTTCTCGTTGCATCTAAATCCAGATACAAAAACCTTCAAATCAAACTATTTACCTCAAGTGAAATCTACGCTGAATAATTCATAAGCAGCAAGGAGTCTGAAAGTGAACAAGCTGAAGAGTGTTTTAATGAAGTCTAGAGTTTAAAATATAATGGTATAAAAGCTATTATGGATCTTTTCTAACCTTATGAGAAAGAATATTGGTCTCTGTAACAATGAAAGATCCCAATGAACAGGGAAAGAAACACACTTCAGGTGTCTTGTTGTCAGTGACTGATGCTGCTAACAGAATCACACAGATTACTACAGAGAAAGAGCTGCTGTTTGAAGCAATTCCTGATGAAGGAGCTGAAGTGTTCAGATTGATTCTTATTCATCCTGCCCTTGTGAAGAAGTATTGATCCTTAAAATAGCTATAAGAAGCTGCAATTCAATTAGAATAAAGTACAAAAGTCAAGAAAACACACAGAAATGCAAGACCTGTTATGATGACACTTACCGAACAAGAATTTTTGACTCTTTAAGACCAGGCAAAAAAAGTCACTTATTATATCATTTCACTGTGAGGATCAAGGTTTTTTATTTTCCTGTTTCAGCAAATCCTCTTTATAAGATAGATTCTACTAAAATGCATGGTTGAGTTGTCTGGGATATCGGTGACAAGCCAGCACTGTCATCAAATAGAATCTGCCTTCTAAGCTGGTTGCTGACTTATTTTGAATTTAGTCCGTCTTAACCACTTATCCACAAGTGTGAATAGGAGACGGAAAGAGAGGTTCTGAACTAAAAAGCCAGCAATAGCCTTACCTGTCAAAAATTCTGGGAAATTGGTGACTTCAGCCAAGCTTTTCTGCATTGCTGGTAAATAATGAGTTCATTCTTCTGTGTTACTGATTAGCAACACGGGTGCACAGATAGTCTGATTACTTTGAACTAATGGGAGTAAGTAATTAGATTTTTTTTTTTTCCCTGTAGGGTCAAATCGTATACCTCAGATGGTATTTTCAGCAATTTTCTTTTTTTTACGCAATGGAAAAATAGCCTTTTTCATAAACTTGGATGCTGAATAAAAGTACATTTCTACCTCAATAATGAGAGTATAAATCTTACTTTTGGAGAATAGTACATTTGTGATAAAAGTCACTCAGAAACAGGCATTTTCCTAAACAGCACTAGTGAAGGTGTAGATATATAGCACTGTTTACTATAGAAGCAAACTGGAGAAGAATTTTTGAGTTTTGTAGTACTTATTATCTGAGTCTGACTCAACAGCAGTAAAACAAAGTAGTTAACACTTTTGTATACATTTAGAGTATTAATGTATGCAAACTGTTCACTGATTAGTGTATTTTGAAGATGAGGTACGTGCAGAAGTCTGCTTAATTACGGAGGAAGAGGATGGGTTTCTGCATAAGACTTGGGACATGTAAATTAAATTTGCAGATCAAAGACTTTCAAAAGGCAAGCCACTTAATTTTTTCAGGTCTTATTTCCCCACTCTTGTATATATTTCTTGGAATAGGAAAAGGAAGCTTTCTATGCATATGTTAACAGGGACTACAGATACGTATAAGAAAAATTTAAATAGCATTCCTTGTAAATAATGCTGTTCAGAGACAAACATTTTAAATACAGAAGTACTATGAAATTACTCAGGAACAGACACAAACCAGAATCATTTGACAAAACAGTCCTTTGCAGCATCAATGTGATCTTTTGTGACGAATCTTAGTAGAGCTATCTATGGATTAATATATCTATTTTAAGAGAACTTTTAGCCCCTACTTTTGAGACATTTGGGTAGAATTATCATTATATACATAAAATTGAAATGTGCCTCTTCTCCCTCTGCTTAGATAGTAGAAATTAGCTGGCAGTGCTAGGAGCACAGGCAAAGAGGGATACTCTTCCTTGGGACTCCAGTGCAGAAAACATATTGAATTTGTCTTGACTGAGGAATAACTACATAATGGGGATTCAGGGAAAATGCATCTGTCCCCACACCTGCCCAAATCTTCAAGTCTCATGCCTTCATATTCCAATGTAGACAAATCACACGTTGAAAGAGTAAGGTCCAAAAACCCCCCTCATTTATTTACAGCAAGGGCTCCATGTTGTTGCAGGTCAAGAAAAATGAACATCAGTGCTGATGACAAGAAGCTTCATTTGAGAATCTGTGCTTCGAAGTCTATGAGATGGAGAACTAAACGTATCTCTGTGAGCTGGAAATAAGTTGAGCAGCTGTGGAAGGACTGCTTCTCAAGTTTGTTTTGTCTACTATCCTGAAGGAGTCACCGTCTCCATCCTCCATGATTAACTCATGAGATAAAGGGATTCCTAGCAGCAACCAAACCCAATGCAGAAAATGGTCAGAATAACATGAAGAGTACAGAGGATGACTGACATCATCCTTGGACTTTGTATGGGAGAAAAGGGAGGAAAAAGAAACACTATAATTTCTGGTAATTCTGATTTGATATGCTCACCTCTTCTCCTCCAACACACACTACTTTTCTCCTTTTAAATAAAAATACAGTCACTCAAATCATCCAGCCTATGTTGGCAATTTCTGTCTCATATCAGAGACATATCAGTCTGGCAAAGGGATGTATTTGTGAGCCTACCTTTCATTCTACTAGGACACACTCTGTAATGTACCCTTTATAGGTTGGTTCAGAGAATGATCTGCTTACTGCTACTTTGTACTCTTCCCTGTCCAATTTGTGAAACTGCAAGTCTCTCACTGGACAGAATTCTTGCAAAGGGAGACTCCCGGCATGTGTGGGCAGAGGAGCAAGCATAACTCACCAAGTAGCTGTGGTTTAAGGGCCAAGTGCCCCAAGTTATCTAAAAAGGCTATGTTCAAAACTCTGCTAAACTACATAAAACGTCTTCAGAGACCAACCAGAACAAGCCTAGGTGAGCAAAAGCAGAAAAATGGTGTCATCCACCCTCCATTCATAGCTCTTTTTCTTCTGGGAAACCGCAGCATAAAAAAAAAGAAAAAAAAAAAAATTTCCTAACGCCATCTGTGTTTATCTTGCAGTTTTGCTTCAGAGTAACTCAGGCTAAAGAAAGTTTCAAAACTTTTCTTAGCCATATTTTATCAAAGTAGGAGCCTTTCCCCGTGAAAGATAAATAATCTTTCTGATTGTTAGCTTTCACAGTTTACTGGGTTTTTATTATATCACTTGTGCTGGACATAACAGTTTTAAAGATGACTTGGTGGTCACGGCTCACCTTCACTGGTAATGTTCTAAGTGATTGTTGGAACGTATTTCGTGATTTGGCTTCTGCAACTCCAGTCCATGTTATTAAACAAATGAACAAAATGGATGAGAAATAACTTTAGATAATTTCAATTAAGTAACCATCGTAAAAGAACCGATAGTCTCAGATAATCTATGCAACAGCTAGAAAATTCACTCTCTCACTGAATTATTGCACACCTTTCACATCAGTAGCAAAAACAGCAATCACTCTTTTGTGGTTATCTAGTTTAGCAGCCTGTTTGGCCTGGAATCGGTGTGAATAAGCCAAGGAGATAGTTTTACCAACTTTACACCCTTTGTTTATGGAAACTTATTCTCAAACTGCTCTTCCACATGGTGACACTTTTGCAACTGCAGCCACACTTTAAGCAAACTACAGAAGGCATCTGCTGAGCTTCACAGGAATATGCAAGGATAACACTAGTTTTGTGCCAAGTTACTGGCACAGACTGTTTTAATGGCTAGAAAAATCAAGAAAGCATGCAAAAATCCTATTCTAGGTTCAATAAGGCAAAGCAAACATCACCACCTGAAAGGATTAGAATACCAAATGAAATTACCTCAGAAACAAAGACCACTTTCAAGCGGATAACAGTATAATCCCTTTATGAAAGTGCTTCTACACAAAGTACTTTCTCCTTCCGAAATATTGCTTCTTCTCCCTGCCAAAGCTTCACACGAATGACTCATGCGCTGTAAAACTCTTCAGGCCAGAAATAATCTATCTATACGTATAGGTAAGTAATTCAAAGCAAGAGATGTTAATTTATTTGCTTTGATTTCCTGCAAATCTCTGGGGATTTAAAATAGAACAAGGCCTGAACTCCCACTCTCTTGATCTCGGGGCAGCCATTGTGAAACAAATTCCAGTAGTGACAGTGATATTATACCTCTGCATTCAAGCTTAATGATGACTTTACTAAACTTTATTTCAAGGGTTTCTAAAAATCATTTCATCATTTATTGGTCCACAGTAAAACATAATGCTTAAATATTAGAGTTGCTCCATATTTAATGTTTTAGACGATTTAAACCCATATACATACAAAAAAGTTAAGTCTTATTAGCTGTCATTTCAGAAGACCCAGAACTATATTTCCAATCCTGTATTGGGAAAATGGTGATTCTCTGGGAAACCACTGATTTTGTGATGCAAACACAAATTTTGTGATTCTATGAACCAGTAATTCTTCTGTAAAAGAAGAATTTAATATCTAATCTGTATTTAAATTTTACCTTCTTAGATTTTATTATTCACTAAGGACTCAAATAAATTATGTATGATTCATGCAATAACTCTTAAATTCAGTATTGCTGAGAATCTGAACTTACAGGTGTTCCCAATTATATAATTTTCAGGGTGATCTGCCTCATTAATGCATTCCACTTGTTCAATCTGCATGCATGATGTTTGGGATTTGACAAATTAAAAGCTTTAGATATGATAAATTGTGAAATAGAAGACCTTTATAATCATAGAAATAATGTTTTCAGAAGATGCTGTGAACATTGCTACTCTTTCAGAGTTTACCTAATACGTGTCTTCCATAAGAGCTTTATAGGTAATTTGTGTAAAGAAAAATTGGATGATTTTTGTTTTATGCATAATTCAATGCTATTGAAAACTAGAATCTAACATATCAGGCTTAAAAGAAAGAATTCAAGTATTTGGAAAGCCTGCATTTCATTGATGCAGCTGCTTAGTTATACTTTGGATCAGAACAAAAACAAAATCCTATCTGCTTTTCAGTCCATTGACTATAAAATCTTTAAAGATTATTGTTTTTATCCCTTGTAATGATTCTTTTAAGTTCTAAGTGTGCCTTAATTTTTTAAAAGGTGCTCCTTAGTCCTTGATAGTCTCTTCAATCAACCTGAGTGACACAGAAATTTAGAAGTTTCCTACCTGGTGGTTAGTAGCCACCATTTTTGGAGAAAATGGTGTTCAGTGGGTGTGGAGGATTTAGGATGAAATGCTGGATAGGCAAGAAATACGAAAGTTCCCATCCATTTTTCTGCAGAATAGATTATGTTTCCCCATTAAAATATGAGTATTTTAATCACAATTATAGTGTTATGGTTGTGTAAAGAAGACTTTTACATCCATTTTTATTTTTGCCATCTCATGTTTGCTGATTTATTGGTCTTTCCAGTCTTTTATATCATATTTCAAATTATGAATTAAACAGGTTGCATCTAGAACTGCCAATGCTGTTGATTCAATAACTTCTACTGAATTCTTTAAATCACTATCAGGGACTTCTTTCTTAATTCTAAAGTCTAAATAATTTATGGAGTTTTAATATTAAATATTAAGTGATATTTATTATTTTATTACATATTATACAAATAAACTCCTAAGTTTAATGGTTAAAAAAAAACCCCTGCTAGTTTAAGTAAATATCATCTTCCCTCTTGTCTACAAAAGATGTACATATTTTGTAAGGCTGTCTTTGCATGCCAAATGGCTTCAGAGCTTGCTTTCTGTTTTCAAACCCAGTGAATTTGCAACCACACGTTATCAAATGAGGCCATCCATGTACCAAGAATTTTGTAATGCCAGTCAGAATTTTTTGCCTAGTAAATGTCAACTTTTATTAAAATATAATCCATGACATTTCATTGGGAAGAGGGAACATTTTCTTGGCTATTATATGCCATCAGTCTTCTTAGCTTCAGAATTACTTGAAGAGTTCTTCAGAATTGGTTTGGTTTGGTTTTGTTTTTACTTTTACTTCCTATTCCTCTTCTCATAGGTGTTATTTTTGATTGTTTGAAAGTAGCTGTTCTCACATTGGTTGCCTAAGTAGTTTGCAGACCTTTCTATGCCTCCAGCAAGAACACCAGCAAGTTATGAGGATAACACACTGTCCCCTTTCTGCCATAAGGAAGCTCAAGAGATAATCAATGAAAAGCCATTGTTTGCAGTTAGATCTAATCTTCTTTTCTGGAGAGGAAAGCTGGGGATGCAAATAACATCCACAGAGCAAGATTTCACTTTCAGGAGGATGAGAGAACAGTCGTTGAAAACCATAAAACCAACATTACAGGAAAAGAGAAGCCAGTGGATGGCTAGAAATTACAGTTGTGATTTGGGTTATTTACAGTATCTCGACAAATAATTGAATCCTTGTTCACCTGAGCATAGAGGCTGACAGATGTGCAGGCTGAAGGTAAAAGGTATTTGTCTTGAGACCAAAATCCCGGCTACTTTTCGTTTTACCAGTGCTGCAGCCCTGAATTTTGTGTTCTTCTAGGCAGATCCCATACTCTAAAAGGGCACAGCTTGACCTCAGGAGACTTATTTTAAAAGAGAGTAAGAAACTTGTCAAAAAAGGCACATTAATATACTGCTTGGAGTTCCAAAAATGAAAATGTCAAAGCAGTTGTTTCACTGGCTTCTTTTTTATTTTTTTCAGTATAAACTAAAGAAATTAAAATCTTTGCCTTCTGAATCAGTGGGATACTTGCCATTAATTTCAATAGTATTAGATTTTTTTTCCAATATTTCTTCATATTTCTTCCAATATTTCTTCTCCATTCATATATAAAGAGATGCACAGCACTGAAACATGCCTCATATCTGATGTGGCAGGAAAAATTGCATACAAAATTCATTTACAAGCCTTAGGAAAGCTTATAAGAAGATATTCCTTCAGCTGTAAAACTCAGTACCTACAGAACATCCTCGATTTAAAGTATGGATCTATGAGAATTTCTCTCTTATATAACTTAAAAATCCCCTTAGCCCTTTGTGACTGCCAGGTCCTAAAAACTGAGGGCCAGCAAGAAAGACTGTTTGATTACAAAGTCCTCTACCTGGCCCATTCTGTGTGCTTTTTGCAGCTTGAGATAAGCATATAACTATATTACTGTTAGGTCCACTGAACTTCAGCTGGAACAGCTTTCCCAGAAAGCTCTGTACACTGAAAGTACTGCTGTATTTTTTAAAAGCTACCAATTTCGAGCTAATATGAAAAGTTTTAAAATCTTCTTCTTATAATGGATCTTAATAACAGCTTCCAGACAATAATTAATTAGTTTATCATTAAAATCAAAATAATGAAGGACGTTATGACTCGATAGCATTGTTAGTTACTCTAGGTCCTAGTCAATTCCTTAAACCACGAATCCCAACTATTATAAGTTCTTCTGTCTGACTGTCACCCCTATCCTTCTACCCTCTGCATATCCATCAGGCAACTGCTACAGAAATGACAAATATTAAAAAAAAATTAAAAATAATATATACGTATTTATATACCTATACACAAGTATTTGTATCTTTCCAAGCTGCTGACAGAACACTCTTCCCTATGCAACTTGCCCAAACAAAGCTTTCCTCCTTCTAACTGGGAATATGAGAAGGAATGGAGTGACAGGACAAAGTGTGGGGAAGTAGACTACCAAGGAGAATTTTGCAGTGTAATGAGACATATCCCAGCAAGAAAGGCTGAAAGTATGAGAATAAAGCCCTCTACAACATTTGAGGGTCACTACCTGAAGCACAAAATAAGCTACATGTTCTTTCTCACTGTTCTTTACTGTAGGAGCCCTATTGGTACCCAACCCACAAGATGCTTTCTGGTCATATAGCTCCCAGTTTCTTCTCAGCCATCTTATTCAGGCTGTACATACAGAAAAACCAAACCAAACCAAACAAAAAACTCCCAAAACCAAACAAATTAAAAAACCAAACCAAAACA
>VZRR01001900.1:674095-782513 GCA_013398015.1 Oreocharis arfaki
CCCCCCCCCCAAAAAAAAAACCCCACAGGATTTTTTTTCACTTTATTATGTATCATCTTAAAGCAAAACCCAAAACCCCTTGTATTTTTCTGACTACTGGTGTCCTACTGGGGTTACTGTAGCAGTTATATTCTACCAAACCCTTCTCCCCTTTAAAGAATTAGAGACTAGAACTAGTAAGTGGAGATAACTATAATCTCAAACGTTTCTGTGTATTTTATACTTCCTCCTAACAAAGTCATTATTATCACCAGAGGAGACCAATATTTAGTGCTGGATAATTTAAGATAGTTATATACTAGCTGGTGGAAAAAGATGTGCATTTCCAAGTGAAGATAATTTATGCTGTTTGCACAGTATGAGTGTAATTTTTGACATGAACCAACTAGCTGGATCTGTATAACATAATATGTAAGTGGCAATCAACAAGGAATTTTACGAACAGGGTGCTGGAATCTAGTAACCAAGTATGAATGGAATTAGAAAAGGCTGCCTATGACCTTGGCATCTAGATTTTGTTGTATTTTGTATGGGTTAAAATGACATACCCTCAAGAACAAATCTAACTAATAATTAGAGATAGGAAAAGTATTAAGGAATTATTATCTAGCACCCTAGGGTTTAAGAAATTCTGGTACAGGTTTATTGTATAAGTTGTCCATTAATCATATATCCTGAGCCTAATTTTGTTAAGATTAAGAAAAAAACCAAAAGCAGTTTAAAAAAAAATCAATCCACCTAATGAAAATTGCATCCACTCAAGCTCTTTCAAAATAATTTCCATGAATTTTTAAACATCAGAAAGCCATTTGAGTGAATCAAAATTAGGAGTTTTCATAATGTTGTGAGACTGAAAGATATTGTAAAATAAAAATGCTCATAATTTTTACCCTTTCATCGGCTGGAGTAACTGCTGTCTAATTTTCAAGAAAAAGATTCACAATATTGTGTCCTTTCACATGTAAACACATATACATATGTATATAAATGGGAAAATTCAGAAACTAATGCTTTGTTTTATGTGGCTTGACTGCCTTCAAAATGTGTTATTTTGGTTCTGGTATCTTTCTCATTGGAAAGAAAACCATTCAATAAGCACACTATTCTGTGTGAGCTTTTAAAAAATATCTGTACAGTGAAGTTACTTACTAAACATTGTAATTCCAGTGTACTTATTCAACATATTTCTGATTCAATTTAGTTCTGAGCTATATTGTTTGCTTTACGTGCATACACACATTGCACATATCTTTCCTTGCTATTTCACCTTCTGTGAATATCTGAGCAATTTTCATTAATCTCAATTTTCTCTCTGTAATGCACACCACAGGAAAACACATCAACAAATGAAAAGGAACTCTTGATAATCTAGAGTTATCAAAACTGAAATACCTGGCCTATTTTTGAGACAGTGTTTGATCCTCTCTGTAGGCCTATATTCAGCAGAAGGCTGAATCTGTATGTACTTTGCATAATGATTTGTGTTATTCAAGTGTCTCAAAAAGATGAAATAGTTTTCTCTAAGAATGGCTTTGATGCAGCAGCGGAATGATACGCGTTAATATTCAGCAAAAACATGGCTAGGTGGAATTGATTAAAATATATTGCCAACTCTATTTTAGATATATCTTTTTAGAATAGATTTTACATTATGAAAGTAACTATATGATATGAATAAGGTCTTCAGAAATTCCACCTAAAATAGTGTAGGTCAAGTGCTTCTGCCATAGCTACACATACAAAAATATTATATTTTTAACTAACTAAAACATTGGAAATGACAACTTAGTATATATTATGTGCATCTAGACCATTGATATAGAAGTAAGCACAGTGTTCTGGGAAAGTATCAGTGCTCTCCAACAGGATTTGAGTACTGGCCTTGATCCCCAAGCTAATTGCAACACTTAAAACTTTGCATTTCTAATGGAGTGGGTGATGATATTTTACATCTGATAAAAAGAATACACACATCCAGTGTATGTATATGCATGTTTCACAGGCGTGTGTATGTGTAGCGACACATAAAAGCTTCAGCTCATGTACTTTTAGTTGGAATTTAGCTGGCATTTGATGAAAGAATAGATTCTTCAGGGGAAAGCATGTTTTCCAACTACAACATGTTATTGCTTCATGGTCATTTGAAAGCAGTGGTGTATCCAGTTCCAACACTGTATTGGGCTACAATGCACTGTTTTAAAACAGTTTTTTCTTTTTAAATTATTGCTGCTAAAGAAAAATAAGCAAGACCATAAAAAAATAATTCTTCAAGGTAAGATATATTGCATTTTGATTTAAATTATTGATTAATGTTTAATCAATTATTTTACTGGGTGAATTTAAATTCACCCAGTAAAATATAGCACTTCAGATGATGACAAATTAATCCTTGGGCACATAATGGTCTTGTGTCCCACTTTAGGAGCTGGGAAAAAAACCGAACAGCTGAACTCCAAAGGCAACTCCACTCAGAACACCCTACAGACATGGGAGGCTGCAGCTCTGAGCCTATGGACCCACTTGACAGTGCTTACTACAGAGAGCAGGGCAACATTTGCGCATCCAGCACCATTCACATGGAGCTACCAGAAACACAGAAGGAAGTCAGAGAAACTTAGCACTACTGTGTTGTCCCTGAAGCTGAAGCAACAAGGGAAGGGACCCATCAGAAATTACTATTTCGCTAATGCTGGGATTTCAGGCATTGGAATTTGTACATTTTAGTCATTGGAATATGCTGCTCAGGGACGAGCAAGCTTCACCCCTGGGAATATTCAAAAGACATGGATGTGGCACTTGGGGATATGGTTCAGTGGTGAACACAGTGGTGTTGGGTTAACTGTTGCACTTGATGACAACAGAGGTTTTTTCCAACTTCAATGATTCAAGGACCATACAATTGCAGTAAGGTCAAACCACTTTGGAAATGAGTGGTGTACCTCGTACATGTTCGGCTCAAAGCTTAATGTGAAAATCTCATAAATTCTGTTGTAACTACCTAAAAGTTATCCAAAGAAATCTAAAATTATAATAAGTCAAATGACTGCTAAGTTGAAGATGGGATATCTATATTTCCTTGAATTTGGAGACATAAAAGTATTTTAAGATAAAATGGGACATGAAATAACACTCAAGTTATCATAACTCTCAATTTGTCATAAGACTAGCTTATTGTGTTGATGCTGGATTTTGTGTTCTTAAACAATTCATGGATCAGAGAAGACATTTTCAGATTGAGTTAAAGCCTTTTAAGTTAGACAGAGTAACAGTAAGTGCTCTGGCCCCAAAGTTTTAAAATTTGTTAATCTGTGTGAAATAGCAGGTATTTAGGATAAGCAAAGATAATAATTCAAGGATGAGTAAGTGTCCAAAAGCACAGATTCTTTCTTCAAGCTACCATGCTAGAGCAAGATTAGACCTTCCAAATCATTGGATTGATTAGGATTAGGATAGTTCTTGCTGTGTGTCCAGACAGTTAGTGATTTCGGATACTAGAACAGACCCATGTTTGTGATGTGGAACTCGGAGTAAGGAAGGAGAAAGGAGAAGGACAAATTTCTTCCCTCTGTCAGCCATTGGTTTATTATGATGTCTTCTTGAAAAAATCTTGTGGCAAGTGAGCTGTTCCCTCCTTGACTCCCCAAATCCAGACCAAGACTGTCCACACCTCAGCTTTTAAATACTAAAGCACCTTCTCCTTGGTTATAACATTGGCAAAGCTGTTGTGTGAGAAGTCAGACCAGGTATTACACATACTGAACAGTCATTTTTCCTTCAAGTGTATCAAGACTTTTCATCTCACCTTTAATTTATTCTTCACTAAAAAAAATTGGTTTAGAATCAAGTTCTACTTTTAAAATATTAATGTTCTATAGAAAAGTACTGCAAGTTATTAGCAAACTGATACTGATTTTTAGCTACAGTTTTGAAGATATTCCTACACCTTTAATAGAGAAACCACAGCAAGACTAGAGGCAAGACCACAGCAGTTTTTCCCTAAATGAAAGCTTTTTCATGATTACTGAACTGCTTTAATATTCACACTCCTAAATGTATTCTGGATACATAGTTATCTTGTACAACAAATAGTTAGCCAGTTGAAATTAGTACAGGCCAGAAGCAGCAGAACGTATACTGTTAGAAACCCCAAAATGAAAAGGTTCTTACCTATGAGGTGCAAATAAAAAAAATAAAATTATACTAATTTCCGTACAGCTACTTAGTTACCTGTTAATATAGTCTATAAAGGGTTCTTTATGCACAAGAAGTGCATAAGCACAAACTTTAAGCAAGTTTAAGCCATCTGCATCACTGAAGCAGCATTTAAGGTACCATCATCAGTTCAACAAAAGCAGAGAGAGGAATCAACAAAAATATTCATGAGAATGACAAATGTCAACAGAGAACAAATATTAGTAACGTGGGGATTTGCCCTATCAGGAATTCTAGAGGTGAAGCTTTAGCCATACCACTATGACAAACCCTGCGTCAGCTGAAGACCTGTTCAGATGTGAGGCTTCGGTGGAGCTGTCAGTCGTAGGAGCCTGTAATGCTTTTGAGCTGCCCTGATTTATACATGGTCAGAACCACCTGGGACTGCAGCAGCAGGCCAGTTCCCCCCAACATTTCTACTCACATGTGTTTCTTCCAAAATTGACCATGTCCCCTCGTTGTAAGTAACTGAAACTTTTCCACTCACAAGAATGCTTTCAGGAAGCCACGGTGGCCATTTCAAAGCGAGTATTTTTTTCCTGCTATGATAATCTTGAGAAGTTTCTCAAGTTCCTGTAAAATCTTGTTTTTCTAGGCATGTGTTTCCTCAGAAAAAAGCGTTATAGCAGAGCATTACTGAATATAGAGATTCAGAAATGTGCAGCCTGATTTTTCATTCAGACATTGTAGATTATGTTTTTCAGTCTTAGAGTAATACCATCTATGTTATGCCAATAACTATTGTATTGCAAATCATCTTAGCAGTAATTATTCATAAGCAGTATATGCTTATGTCCTCATCATGACTAAGTTAAAAAAAATATGAGTAACTTCTCATATTAATTAAGTGTGCAAGACCATCTGAAACTCGACAGAACTCAGTGGAAAAACTCATATTAGCTCAAATAGGTCCTGGGGGCTCTTAAAATCAAGTAAACCTTGTAAGAGAGAACATTTGCTTGTGAGAAAAAAAGAAATTTAAATGGAAATGTGTGTTTAATGTTTGAATTTATAATTTCTAGTTATGAACCACTTCTGGAGATTATTGATAAATGACAGGAAAGAGCAAAAAAGTTTATAGGGCTATCTGATGTCAAACAAGTACTGATTCTTTTTCTGAAGATTATTTACAGCTACTTTTCTCAAAAACTCCTTTTGTTTAAAAGAAAATCAAATACATTAACAGATTTTAAAAACCTTGCTCCTCATTTCACATTTCCACATTTACATGTGTCCAGTATCCCAAAAACTCATTTTGAAATCATCGCATCATATGTAATACTAGCTGGAGTTGTTACTGTTATTTCTAGGCACTACCGAGAAACAAAGTCTTTGTAGACTATTATATGCAGGTTATTTGTGTAATTGCTAGGGGAAAACCCTTATTTAAAAAAGTGAGAGGGACTAAGTAGTAAAGCAGGTGTTAAAGGCTACTATTATAGACTACTGAAATTTATGTTTGCTAATTAAAGAGCAGAAGAGTTAAGATGACATGTGTAAGTATTCCCAAAGTGACAGTGAAATCGGCTAAGCACCAGGATGTATTATCCCTTGAAAAAAAACCAGCCTCCTGGTTATTTTTTTTCTGAGACAAGGACTGAAGGATGGGCAAGCAGGGACCATCTGGGAAGAGCCTTTTCACAAGTCGCTCTACGTGCTCTACTGATATTGCTTCTTTTATCACTTCAGTTTTAGAGAGACTTCTCCATTCTAAGCTACTGACTTTACTGAGCTATGTCTTTAACTCCAGGCATGGTTCATATTTAATAAGAATTCCTGGAAAGTACTTATGTCTGTAGTCAGGCATATTCAGGTCTCCCTCTTGTTACTAGTGTTCTAATCTTCCTCCTAATACCTTACTTTTCCCGAAAAGCCCTGCAGCTAATAAGACAAGCCTCCATATCCCACTGAAAAATATTGGCAAAGTCATTCAAAATTTTGCTTTTATTTTGAAATAAAAAATAAAGAAGAGCTTGAAGTTTTGCTATCTCAAGGATCATCATTTTTCTGAAATTTTATTTTAAAAAGCAACTGTGGAAACCAGTACATCAGTAATGGCAATATTACTGCCAGATTAAGACAAAGGCCCATAACCCTACACGTCACTGGGCTCTATTTTCCTAGGCAGAATGCTTGACTCTGTTAGGTGCATTTTCTTGGCCCAGTTGAGCTGGCACCGCAGAACTGCAAGCATTGTATAAGAGCCTTATCTATTATTATCTCTAATGATGCTACCACCATATGTCACAAGTTTCTAATTGATAATAACACCAGTAGAAGTAACATTCAGATTTCAGACTAATGATCTTAAAATAGATTCCTCTTATAATTCTTGCTAAGAAGGGTTACATATTGAATTTATGTAACACTTCAGTTGTCTAGATATTTTATAATCTTTCTGGAGAACATTTTTGCTATTGTCTTGCCTAGCTCTCATTTGAAACAACTTGACTGCAACTTCTTTCCTACTTGAGATAATCATACCAGCATCAGAGGACCTCAGAATTATGCAAGAGGAAAAAAATATTCTTATCCTCACCAGAGAAGACCAAGGATATTTAATCACACTCAAGTATTAAATTTGGGGAAGGCAGTGTTTTGGGGAGTCTTGGTTAGTTTTGTTTGTAAGATTTGCTTAATCTAGACAGGAACAGCCTGAAATCCCCAAAGCTATCTGTCTACAAAACCAGGAATTATTTTTTTCCCCCTATAAATCAAAAAATTCTATACAAACAATTTGTCTGTTATGAGGCAAAAATACTCTGAAGACCAAGAACAATTTTCAAATAAAAATTGTCCTTTTCTATAAACTAAGTAAAAGAAACATTTTACAATATTTTCAAAACCTTATGAACAAAATATAATCCAACTGAATCTTCAGAAAGCCTTGAATCTAGCCCACTGAAACTGAAATTCTATAAACTCTGCCCATCCAAAGTTAAATGCTTATGTGATTAAGGAGAGCCACACAAACTCTGCGGCTTTAAAATATCTGCTCCTCAAATCTTTAAAATAAATCCATATAGTACTGAAATTAAATAGCTGCCTAAGGCTCCTATTCACAGGTAAAACCACCTGAACACCTAGCTTCCAAGAACATACAGGATTACTTTGTAGTCTGAAATTATGAGGCATTAAACATGACTACTAGAGGATCACAAAGCAGACTCAATTGTGCTGAGATCACAGATGAGACGTCCTGCCCGGAACAGTACATATTAAAATATCTCTGGTGATGTAGAACCTGCCTGCTGTGTCATCTATTTAATATCTGTTCTGTTAATATTTGTGCACAACTTTTAAAAATACCAACAATTAACATTATGTCAAAGTGTTGCTGATTTAGTGAAATTATCTTTGATCATTTACTGAGATACTATTTTTCAGCACCAACACATGGTGTTGTTTTTTTCAGTTTTTAGTTGACATTGCTAGCACGGATTCAAAAACATCTGATTTCTATTTGATATATATTGGAGTCGCATGTCCTTTTCACTTTGTGTGTCTTTATCTGATTTATCAGAAATTTAGTAGAAATTTAGCATTAAGAAAAAATACATTCCCTTCCCTTTTATCTGTTTTAGCAATTTAGCACTGAGAAAAAATATATTCCCTTCTGTTTTATCCCACTTGCTAAATTTCAGATGACTGTCTCATAAAAGTTTGGTTTTTAAAGCTGTGTGAGAGCTATCTGATGAGGGTCAAGTTCAGGATGAGACCCTGATCATGGGGTAGGATCTCCACATACACATGTAGGAAGCACAGCTGGGGAGGAGAGTCTCCTCCTACAGGCAGGGCTAAAGCTGTGCTGCACCCCAGGACCTGGCGAGGACCCCCATGCTGAGCTCCCGGCTCCCTGTGTCCTCATTAGCTAATGTCAAGTGACTTCAGCTCTCCTGCCATTCGCCCCGTGACAGTGACAGGCACACGAGCATATCCTGAGTGCAAGAGGAGGGAGAACAGATGGAGGCAGACAGGGGAGCGCATGGAAACTGTGGGACCATATTGGCAGCAGTCACAACACATCACCAGCCTGACTGTCGGCATGATCCCTGCAGGCATCCGAGCAAAGGGGAGGGAAGGAGGGATTTGAAGGCGATCATAAAGTAGCCCAACAGGCATTTACAGAAATCTCTTCTCAAGCATGAGGGACAGTGCACAACAAAGGAGGGCTTGCTGAAATCCATCGTGGGATGCTGACATCAGGAGTCACCTGGGAGCAAGAGTGAGGCATTTGACACCAGATGGGAGGAGTGATATTATGAAGGGCCTTGAAATTTAGCAATTTAACATCTGATACGGCACAGGGAAAGCAATATTGCCAAAATGACTGGCTAGCTAAATGTTGTTTGAAGCTGCAGTGTTTATGCATATCAACATAGAAATGAAAATTGGGTAACACTATTAAAACAGAAAGGTTTGATTTTTTTCTGTATTCAAATTAATTTCAAACCCCCCTGCATTCTTTATAAAACAGAAGCGCTGAAACACGAACAAAACAAGGTCATTTAATTGTAGAAACAATTGGCATAATTTGACCAGTTACATTTCACTGCATAATACCACCATTAATTCTAGCAACATTACTAGTGGAACAGGCTGAAATTGCCACTTCCAACAGAAAAAATATTTTGGAAGACAACCAAACTTATGATGGATGTAGGCAGGCACAAATCCATTTAAGTCAGTGGTGCAGCACTTGTGTCTGTCAACTGTAATAGTCTCCCTTGATATTTCATGAAGTTTATGACAAACAAATTACAATATGGGAAGAAAGCAAAACTTGCTATATACTGCACTAAGATACAGATATGGCACAAGGGTTACTTATCAAAACATGCCTGTTCCACTTCGTACAACTTCAGTCAGAGAAGAGCTCACAGAAAAAGCTATTCTGAGATAATACAGGCATAAAATACAAATGTTTTGAAAAATTTAAATGCTAAAGAACACACTAAACAACAGATTATTTCACCCTATATTTAAAGTGCCACTCATTGCACTCATTTTAACCCTCAGATGTCTCAAACTATGTATTTGCAATTCTGATACCTACAAGAAAAGTTTGGTTAGTCTCTCAAAGACTATTAAGTGATAACTAAGTAGCTTTGCAAAATACATTTGTCCTCTTAAGTATCTAAAATGGTCTAAAGATTTTTTTTCTATCTACCTTCACTAACTTACCTTCTATTTAATGTATCTAATTGCTAAATAAGAAAGAAATTATTCTTTCTTTATAAGAAAGAATTCTGTATATTGAGCAAGCTGTTCTGAAACATTGTGTAGTACAAAGAAGCTAAATTACTTAACCACTTTTCCTTGAATAAAGTTCCACATGAACACAGAAGAAGATTAACTAACTGCCATCATTTTTTTGGTCTTCTGTAGAGTATAATTACCAGCAAGACTGGCTTGGCTTCCTAAACCCTTTCACAGATGACCTCAACTTCTCATTTTCAGGTATTTTCCCAGATAGATACATTCAACATTGACAGGTTGTTTTTCTTCTTGATTTTTCAGAAGTCAAATCAAGCAAAATTTAATTTTAGAGAGCAAAAAGATCCACTAAGTGCTTCCTAATGGAAATATTGTTTGGGTCTCCAAAGAATTTTCCCCATCACACTACAGAAGATGGCAATTTTTATCCCTCCTTTGGAAGTTTTTCATCCTGTTTGCTATAGCTTAACGCTAAAAAAGTGTATAAAAGCCTCATGAGATACATGATGTCATCTTTTGTTGATAACTAAATTGGGATGCAAAATGGTTTATAATCTCTTCCTTGACTAAAGGGGAGGAGTCACAGCTCTATAGAAACAATGAATCAGGAACTTCCTCCTGTAGAAAGCAGTCACAGAATTTCCTTTGAATATCGAAAGAGCTCCCATCTCATATTAAAAGCCTTTCTATACCTATTCCAACAGACTTTGGTTTCCACAGTTCTGGCAAGAAAAAAACCCAAGCTAGTAAATTATTTTATTTTTGTTTCCACACTGAACTTTATGAGCAATAGAAAAAGATAGAAAAGAGGAATACAACAAAAATTTGTCCATTACAGTAATGTACTACTGAATGTGTTCAAAGAAATACTCATAAGGTTGGAATGTTATACTTTAGGAGGTTGAAAATCTGAACGACTTCATACAACTTTTCACTGAAGAATAACTTTTTATTAAAGATGTTACTTTAGGGTTCCTGAACAACACAGAGAATCCCACTCAGCTGAGAAGCTCAATTCCAATTGCAAGGGACAGTTTAGTTTAGGAGTAAACAACTAACCTGTGCTCAGTACAAATTAAGGTTTCGTCCATCCCTAAAACCCAACCCTTGCTATAAAATCTTTTATGATGCATATATTTTTAGAGAAACACATTAAAACCTAATATTAGTCAAATTTAGTAACAAGAACGAGGACAAAGCTCATATAGCATCAACTAAAGTCAAATATTTAATACACCCTATTAGCATATGCAGCCTTTAGGACTTAATGACTGTCAGGTAGTTTAATATCCTGGAGCTCTGGCACAACATCATAGGAACTGTAAAGCACCAGTAGAGCTGAAGAGACAGATAATCTATTTATTGCTTTCTAATGCTCCCACAGGCATGGAGGTCGATGCACAAATATATTCAGTTCCACAGATCCATCAGATCCGGTGATTAGGCAAAATTCTGAAGCAAGCGGAAGAACTGTTACAATTAGAAACAAACAAATGTTACAGTTTGAGATCAAGAGAAATTAGAAGCCCCTGGCAGAGGTAATTGCAGTAAGAATTAATAAGCTTTGGATGCACTTTTCTGATACACGTTGTATTTAATTATATTATAAGTGTATTTAATTATAAGTGTGCTTTCACACTACCCTTAATATGGTGTGATTTATGTATTGAAGCATGCCTTTGAAAAAGAATAGCTAATATTTTAGTGTGCAAGAGCATAAGATTGATACCTGGTTTTCGTGTTTTTACAGTGGACATTGGCAAGAAAGTGGCATAAATTACCGGTATTTCCAATTACTATTTTCAGTGGTGCAGAACAATTCAAAAACCTCTTCTCTGATATTTATCACAAATAAAAATTATTATCTGGAAGTTAATGAAATAAAAATTCTGTTATGAAAACAGCTGGAAATAAAACACCACCCTACCTTTTAAAATAAACAAAATTAAGTTGTGAGAACATGGTTTAGAAAGTAATATCAGAAGTGGGGAAATAGCAGAGCACATATTAACTATAGCATCTCATCACCCCCCCTGCCTTGAGATTAAGGTGGGGCATGGCTTTAGCCATCTCTCAGAAATAGGACTCCCAGTAGCAGGCACTCGATATTTATGTGTTCATATTACCTAATGCATGCAAGGAAATGGATCCCTACCTCATTTCAAACAAACTTTTCCAACACCATATCCAGCTTTTTTTCCACATTATTTCACTCTTGAAGGCTCCCTAGATACTGAGCCTCTCAACTAAAAAAGACTAAGACGAATCTTACCTCTGAAGTTTTAGCAGAAGTCTGAGTCTTTCTACTCTGAGAAGTAATACAGCTAGGACGCCTCAGCACTGTAGTGCCTCCAAACCAAGTTTCTGTTTCAATATACTGAAAACCATGCGGAATGGAGGAAAAAATAGATACCTAAGGATCAAAGCTGTTCCAGCATACCTTTGCCTCCTTATAGAAAAGATCACACGAAAGACATCCAGCAGATTTTCTCTCCCTGGTCATTCAGCCACTTGTTGCCCTCCAGGAAGGCATTAAATTTTTCTGCAGTGGAGCTGTTCATTTCTCTCAGCATCGGGTAAAAATCCCCCAGGACATAACTCTGGTCACAGATACATTTCCATGGTCTGTGGCATGATTTCTGCCTGTTCTCAGCAGCTGCCAAACTGGCAGGACCCAGCTAGAAAAGACAGCTTAGAAGCTCTTACACTCTGGATCTCAGTCACTATCAAAACTTCTCTCAACCCAGATTTTTAGTTCTCCAGTAATTTGATACATTCAAAATAATTGTTCAACTGACTATGACTTGTACAAGCGAGTTCTCTAAATACGGAAAGCTGCAGATCTTATACTAAGCAATGCATGACAATTATTTCAGAGAAGTGAGCACATTTTATTTA
Organism: Oreocharis arfaki; assembly: GCA_013398015.1. Taxonomy (NCBI): domain Eukaryota; kingdom Metazoa; phylum Chordata; class Aves; order Passeriformes; family Paramythiidae; genus Oreocharis; species Oreocharis arfaki. Next base: position 686,423 of record VZRR01001900.1, read on the forward strand.
CATACCACTGTAAATAAAAAAACCCTAACACATTCATTTATCATGTAAATAATTAACTGTGGTGAAACTATTCTGAGCTTTGATAGTACCTATATATGAAACATATGTATGCATAGAATGATTTGTTACCCGTGTCACAATAGTGCCCTTTTTCCCCCAATTCCTTCTCTTCCCAAACTGGCTCTAGGAGATCTCCGGGGGAAAATAACATCAAAACCAAACTAACAAACCAGAAACCAAAAGAAGAAGCCCTCCTTGTGTTTGCATATTTCTGCTGTTCTCTTCAGCTTGAAAAAAACCAGAACTCTTCCTCCAGTTAAGGGAACTTCCAAGCCATATGACCGGTTCTGTGGCATCTGGGCACCTCAGCCCGTCTGTTCATGCATATGGGTGTAGTACAGTGACAGCTTTACTGCGCATTAGTCAAGCATCGTGTAGCACATTTCTTGACAGAGGCAAAAGCAGTTTATGACTTGAAGCAAATGATTTTATCCCAGGGGCTTCTAACAGCCAGGAAAAAGGCCAGGGCTTAGGTCAACAGCTTGGGAGTTTGGCAAATATTTCCTATCATTATTTCTTTGCGAGGGCCTGTCACCTGATTGAGTCGAAGAATGTGACCTTTTGTTATGAGAGAGAAGGCACTTGGAGATAACAAATACAGAGCTGCTGCGGCCGTAAGCATAGGTTATTCAAGGACAGAATCACAGAGTATCTGAGGCTGGAAGTGACCTCTTAAGATCATCATGTCCACACAACCCCTCTCTACTCATTCAGGGCCAGCTACAGTCAGTTGTCAGGTTCGTGTCCAGATGGCTTTTGTATATCTCCGAGGATGGAGACTCCTCAAAGTTTCTGGGCAATCTCTCCGGGCAGTCTGTTACCTGCCACTAAAGTCCCTGTGGAAACAGGGCTACCAGCAAAAGGAGACTTTACCTCAATACAAATTCATGCCTACAAACTGGCACAGGCAGCAGGTTAGGCAGCCTGTATGAAGTCAGAAAGCGACAAAAGCTCCCACCAACTAAAGGTAAGGGCAACATCATGCGGTAACATAGACACTCTACCTGCCCTGAAGTTATACATACAAAGCAGTGATCTCCAAGCTAGCACTAAGCAAGTTATCCCCCAGGATTGCATCACCCTGCTGTTTTTCTGCCGGGAAAGCACGTACGTATATCAAACACAACTAGATAACACTCTTTGAAGCTGCCCATAGAGAGAATTGTTTTGGTACCACAAAAATGATACTGTAAAACATCACTACTCATGACTCTAATTTTTCTGGACATTTTAAAGGATAGCAAATTTTAAAAAATTGAACACCTTAGAGACTGACCAATAAAGGCCAATCTTGCTGTAATAGATTCCACAGTATATTAGAACACAGTATCATTAATATAAGAGGGAAAAAAACAACCACAGAGAAACAGATTCCAGCACATAGACAAGTGACACAGATTTTGCAGTAAGAAACTCCATACCTACTCAACTTCCTGTTCACTGACAGGAATATTTTATAGCCCACTACAATTATCCATCAAGTGCAGGAATACTAAAGGTGTTTTACAAATACTTCTTTCTTCTAAGTCAAGCATTTCTTAGAGAAATAAAAAATCCTGCCAGTTGCACTCTAAAGGTCATGCCAGCCATAAAGTCTAATAAAAAATTTCCAGATGGCAGCAGCCAATTTCCAATAAGATTTAATTCAGTTAATTGACTGTCTTATTTACTAATTTATAGCAGTATGCAGTTCATTTAAATTAAACTCATTTGCTGTCATGATTTAAGCAAGGTTAAACAACCTGGGATTTTTTTTTTTTTAATTGTGTGCAGGAATGACAGAGTCTGCTACATAGCAACGTACTAATATAGTCATCAGAGGCCCTCCTTTTTTCTGTTTTATTTTGGTTGGTTTTTTTTTTTTTTTCTTTTGAGAAAGGAAATACAGGAAATATTGACTACATCAAGTGAGTGTAAGAACTATTTAAACACAAAAAATTCTTGTTATAATTTCATTAATCTTTAAAAAAAAACTCAAACAACAAACCTCTGGGTGAGAAGGGAAAACAAACAAGACAACTAATGGGAATACGTTGCTAAGAGGCCTTCTACAGAAAAATGTTCTCTAATGGACATGGTCATCAGATTTTCAGCTGTAGCACCAAGTCCTCACAGCTTGGTTCTGTAAAAAATTAATCCATAAAATCAGCTTTAAAAACCTAATTTTTCTACCATTTTTCCACACTCGTTGGAAGGATAGAAGAAATCTCTTTTTCAGCCCAAGCCCTGGTGACAATTACCTAGTTCTCAAAAGAAGTAAAAGAAAAAGACAGTATTAGGTTGCAATAAGATATTTGTGGACTTACCTCTGATTGTTTATCAGATTCATCTGGGACAGTGCTTTTAATACATTAATCCTGAATTACATTAGTTGGGGAAAAAAGCTTCCCTCAGAGAAAGAAGCTAGCGTTTGAAGGTATATAAAACTTTTTGATTCCTAGAGATTCTTTAGATTGAAGGCTTTCGTTCTGACTGCAGACCTTAGTGAGATGCCTTGTCTTCCATTCCTGGAAAAGCAAGAGAGTGGCAGCCTGGGAAGCCTGCAGAGATGGGGCTGGATGCACATCAGCTCCTGCACCCGGGGCAGATCTGTCCCACTCAGACCTCTCCTGTATGTGGTGCTGATCAAAAGTTGTGGAGAAAGTAGGAGAGAAGTGGCTGAAGCATCTTCTAATCATTGAATGGCAAAAAGTTAGAAGAATAAGCTTTTTTTCTGTGCTCACAGTGTGTTCATTGGTGCTCAATGACAATGTCCTTGGTCGCAAGGTATTTTAATTTCATAAAGGATTTTGCGGTTTAGGTTTGCCACTGGATTTTAGATTTCTTTTTTGCCTTTTCCAATTCTTCAGAGGAGGAAGGAAGCTTGTTTTTTTGGTTTTTTTTTGGTTTTTTTTTGGTTTTTTTTTGGTTTTTTTTGTTTTAATAACAAAACCTACGAGTATGAAACAATATAAATGGAAGAATCTGAGGATTGAAGAAAAAAGTTCTGCAAGCTGCAAACCCCTTTCTTCTAAGTCCCTGACAGTGACTACTCTCAGAAACATGTGTCCTAAAAGATCATGTTCTCCCATTTATCACATAAAACTTCATTGAAAAAAAATTTAAAAACCTAATACACCTATAAACAGTACAGCTGGCTTCATTTTTAATGGAGCTTGATATATCTCCACACCAGGGAGCTGCTGCAGACATAAGTGTTTTTGTGAAATGTTGCAAGAAACTCACATACAACAATGAAAATGTTGTGCAAGAGGACTTACTGGAAGGTCAAGGATTGTTGTGACCATGCTCTGCTCACTACAGTTCTCAAGTTTTCCTGACATTCATCAAAATTTCTACCCTTAAGAGGCAATCTTCTCCAAAAATCAAATCTAAAATCCCCTCAATATCTGTATAAAGCAGACTGTGCATCAACATTAAGCAGGAGAGGCTATGTTCACATTAGCATATCTGCTTTAAACTCAGAGGGCTATAAGTGCAGGTATGACAAGATTGCTAAATAGCTCATTTGCACCTGACACTGCAGAGGTACCTGGTGCTCACAAACAGCCAAGATCTGTCTTGGATGTTGCATGTCCTTTGCCTTCACCATCTGATAATTTCCTTATATAAATGCATTAATGATTTCAGAAAGTCATGATTTACTTATTCTGTGCAGTGGGAAATCTTTCATAGGTGCCTGAGCCAGGACGTCACACTTAGAAGTGTTTTTGATGGGCGTCTAGAAAAGTAATTTCCCGCACAGAATTTGGTTGACTATTTTTCCTTCAACTTTTTCTTGTTTTCAACTAATGTTCTATTACTGAGAAATAAGAAGTTCTAATTTCTAAACCACCATTCAGAAATGCCTCTGCAGTGTGTTAATGCACAGCTAGAGAGGAAAAAGTGGCTCCTGCCAAAGAGGGCTCCTTCCCAGACTTCCTGTCTGAAGCAAACAGTCCCCAGCTTTTAAATGAAACTTGACAATGTAGTGAAAACACTGAGGAAATATATTAAGAAAAAGTAGCACTTTTAGAGTAAATGTCATGCAGCTCTGCCTAAAACACATGCTCAGTGCCATCTGTTGTGTGCAACCTGTGTGTCTTAGCTGCACTCTGAGAACGTTACTGTTCCTTGGGGCATCACTGGGTGTTTTCTCACTCAGAAAATGTTGGATGTGGAATTGGATTGGTGGTATATTGAGATAATTCAGGGCGCAACACATTCATCTGATGAATTTGAAAAGAATGTCTGCTTTGGAAACAAAAGAAAATTGATTCAGCACCCTGCTAGCTATATTTGGGACATATAGGTAGTTTTAGCCAGGCTCAGATTTCAGCCTGTGAGAAGCTGGCACAGTAAGGCAGACATGGCTGTGATTTTCTGTTCTCATTTTACTTCCATTATTGCCAATAACAAGAGAGCAGAAGAAGCACAGTGTCTCAGCAGATGATATAACTGAAGCTATCCTCAGGAACACTGGGCAGTAAGGAAAAGAGTATCACTTGATTGTTAAGTTGCATTCTTAAACGATCCCGCTACTTCAACTGCTAAAATATATGCTCTGAAATATGTATTGTCAGGCAAAGTGTTGCAAGATTAAGAAGCACTTTTTTGTAAGGATTCTCCCTCTATTTCCCTCTAGTTGATATTTATCAGTCTTTTAAACTTTTAGGTTGAAAATTTTTGTCTTAAACTACCTGAACAAACACACAGGCAATATATTGAATATATTTCAATATTTCAGGTTTAATTTCCTTGAATTATGGCGGTAATTTTCCTGCCAAGAAATACAGGCTATTACTGTCGGAATGTATTTGGAAAATATTTGGAAAATACAGTGGTTTCAATTTCAAATAACTAATCAGAAAGGGTGTTTAAAGTTTATGATATTTACATGTATATATATAGTGCTTACTACTATTAAGACGTTGTTAATGTGTATCCACTTGGACGCCTGAAAATGGAACATCCACTACAGTTTTAGCAGTACTCTGCTATATTTTCTTTACTGTTTTCTAACTTATAAATATAAATTCTACAATCTAATTTTTTGCCATTATGTGTTTGGATTTTTTTTTACTAGTTGCAGTGGTAAATTTTCCCATTTGCCAATTTTCACTCCATCTGTCTCTGTCAGTCATGGTTGATTTTTTTTTTATATTTTGGATCAGCATGAGCTGCAGCATCATATTACTTAAATATTTATTGTTTAATATGGAACACCACATATATATAAATTAAAAACAGTGCCAAAAAGCAACTAGTTCTCTGAAAGTTTTCACAGAAATACCCCAAAATCTTCCCGTGTTGTTGACTGTAATTTCTCTGTTGGCTTGTTTAGTTTTCATCTATTCTCTTTCTATGTCCACAGCCTCTTCCTGCAGCCAGTATCTTCATCACCTCGTTTGTTTTCACGTTCTACCTCACCTGTCCACAGACCTCCTCAGGCCCTAACTTCTTGACAAATGTTCCTGCTTCAGTTCAGTCATAACACTGTCCTTTTCTTTTAAGCCAAGATATGGAAGTATAGGTTCTCCTCAAGTATCCACCATTCCTCATTTGCTTATATCCTCTACTTCATTTTCTAGACTCACACAAACTCTGTGAGTGGAACACTTAACACGTAGTATTTATATTCAACATCTACTGTCTCAGAAAAGTTAGCCAATAACAATGACTCCATGAAATTTCTTTAGGCTCCTTCTCTCACTGTCTTTTTTTTCTTTTCTTTTTAAAATTTATTTTATATGATTTTTGCCTGTCTCAAATAATAAAGTTGCGGGAAACTCTCCCATAGAGCAATACCTGTAAGTGAATTATTTGCCTGCCATTTCTCTATGTAACTAGAAAACAGCAAAAAATTCTAATTTCACCTGTATCAGAAACTGACACCTTGAGCCAAAAGTCAACTTAAACATTGGGGATTTTTGTCTTTTGTCTCTAACCCTAACATTAGCTACTTGTGGTCATTTTAACAAAAGTGTGTTACACAGATAGATCCATTTAAAAAATTGTAGCAAATGCCCTGCATCCATTCTCAAAAGCGGTTGATCTGATCAAGTGGGGTAAAGGACTTGTTACATCTTCAGTCCAAGCACTACTTGAATTTTTTAAGAACAATTAAATCTGGAATAGTTTTTTGCTGTCTTAACTGAAACTCCGTATTTTTTTTTACAGGGCAAACCTTTGACATTATCTTGACCATAAACTTCCCTCTCAAATTTTTAGTATACTATTCACAATCTTTTTGACAGACCTTCCTACTACAGGGATTTATCTCTCCTCTACCAAATAGTGATTTAATGTCCATTTTTGGTATGTTGTCATTTATTTGGCATTCTGAGCCATCAATCCTGTCTGCCTCTTAAGTTGCATTAATATTGTCCTGACCCCTATTTGATTCTGTTATGGCTCATGATGACAGAGGTTCATGACAAGCCATCTTGTAGTTCATTTAATTCTAAGAAAAGTTTCGCCTGTTTACACATTTGTTCTACATTTGGTCTTCTGCAACTTAATGCAAAGCATATCAATTCCAATAGTAATTTTACTCTGTCTTTCATTATTTTAGGATTCAGTGTCAGTCTTTCTCATCATTATAAAATAATTATGCATAGAGAAGGAGGCAAAACCAGTGCTGGGAATCAAATTACAATCTAGATCTTATTTTTGCATCTTAAGAATGAGAATGTGCTAAATGCTCTGAATATATAACTTGACTGAAATGCATATGTTACATGTAAGTGGGAATGCGACTTTCAAATGTCAGTGCACATCCAGGATGTTTATTTCCACATAAACAGAACCAGAACATATGGCCAACCAATAACAGTATATCAGCAAGTGCATTTTTCTCCTGAGACCACATCATGAAGGGAGTGTGCAATCATATGCTCCTTCTAGATATTGATTCTTGTCTCTATTCAGCTGTCTAGGTTCGAAAACAATGGGATGCTTCTTAGAGAAACAGCAATATTGTTGATTTGAGTGTCAAACTACTAAGCCTTGAAATACTTACATTCTACTGTGATTGTGCTAAAAATAGGAAAGATGTTATGTGCTAAGAAAAAAGTTTACTCTTCTACATATCTCCTCTAATTTGGCTTCCATCCTTTAGGCTACTTAAGAATAGAGTGATGCCTTCTTAAACTTCTTAGAAATTATGAGTACTGCACGTCACCAACATAGCTTTTTCAGTTAAAAGGCAAATGTCTAAATGGTATAAGGACATTATTCCCATCCTCTGAAAGACAAATTATAGGTTTATTAGTTTAAAAAGTAAATTTTGTCTGAAACATTTAAAACATTTATTTCTGGAAGAAGTTAGAGAAAAACCAAAAAAACAACAATCCACCCCCCAACAGATCATTCTAGAAAAATATTGTTCTCTCACATTCAAAATTAGGCCAGTAGCCTTAAGAATGAGAAATTAGGATGCATAAAAGATGATAGTGAGCAGAATATAATGCAGATGCAATTAGTATGATAAGAATGTAAAAGCAAGGAAAATATTATTTCACAAACTTCAGATTTTATAGAGAAAAAAATTTGTAAGCAGTCAGAGGAATAACAACACTTTCAATAGACTATTTAAAATATAAACATAATTCTTATGGTATTCTGTTCATGAGTCTCCCAAGCAAAATAAAGGAGAATGGACCCCTAGCTTTTAAGGAAATGAAAAACATCAGTGTTAAAAAGACTGTTTCATTTCTGTATCTGAAAATTCCTTTTCCAACCCTTATTTGTGCCTGTCAGAAATGGGCTCTCTTGGCTGGCAGTTCGATGTACTAGCAGTAGTCCATCTGGCTGGAAACCCTGAGGAGGAGATACATTTTTGCAGATAAAACAGGCAGGACTGCACTGAAGTTAATAGATGCAGGCAAAATGACATAGTGAACTTTCATTTTTAAAGAATCGGTTATGACATAAAGATGTGGAAAGTAGAACACACAGGGAGAAAAAAAAAATGAAGACTGAGTTAAATTCTATTTGAGGTTGTCTAGTTCAATGTATATATAAAACAGAATACAAAGAATACCATTGCCATAATATTTTAAGAGAGTATTTCTGTAAAGTAACAATATGGCCACAAGTAGTAACTCAAACACTACTACCTGGTTGTTCCTATGACCCTATTGAAAGGTGAGTGCTAATACATCCAGAATCATGTATATTTTTATTTTCATCTGTTTAGTCATACAGAATTACTAACTATGCTTTGGTGTTATATAGCATGTCATCATCAGTTTCACCGAAATATGTATCCAGAAGAAAAACTTTGTGGGAGTACAATGTAGGCATATCAAATGACTTTTAAACATTCTGTAAATCGTCTTTCATCGCTACTTACAAAACTTGAGATTTTATACACGCCTTCCTAACAGGATTCACAAAATTCTAGGTTCTGAGACAAATTTTCTTTCTCTGTGTGTATTGCTGTAACACTAGTGTTTAAAACCATGGGAAATAGAGCGAGATATTAGAGAGGATACAGGGATTGTTTAACATTTTTCAGGGGAACATTATGTTATGTACATCATTTTCCTGTAGGGAAAAATGTTGAGTTTTATAGTTCTTACTTACTTCAGCCGAAATATCAGGATGACAGCACTATGCAGTGTTGGGATCACACAATCATTCTAAACTGAGAGAAAAAATTTCAGCTAAATGATTTAAATTTCTAAAATTTTAGCAGCGTGACAGAAGAAAGTTTGAAATTTTCACGGTTTAAATTTCAATACTTCCTTTTTCCTGATTTTCTTCTCTGCTTCATAAAGCACTAAATGCAAGTAGTACTTAAATCAGTAGTTAGTTATTCGTGCAACCACAGGGTGTTTTCCAACAGCACAGTTCCAAAGTACAACTGTGCCTCATCTGAAGTCTGCCAACCTCCTAAAGTGAAAAAGCTCCCAAACAGCGCAGAGCTGCCACAAAACTTAATTTTATGATGTCTCATGGTATATTATTTCTCTTAAAATTTGTAGCACAAAGATCTGAAAATTACTGCAATATTTTGTTTTCAGTTTGAATGGATTAATGTCTGAAGTTTATGGTTTAAGTTTGTGGCTGAGCCATAAGCAAAATACATAGTACGAATTCACATCAAATGACCAATGAAAAAATTCATTTTATAACCATTAAAAAAATAATGACTTTGGAAAGTTACTTTTTAAATTTTATTTAAATGAAAACAGGTTCAGGAATTTTATTATAATTGAAGGAATGCTACAGCATATTCTTGTGATTCATTAAAACTCATATATTTCACCTTTCAGTCAGTCTTAGGAATTAAATTCAGTGTTGTGGTACTAAAAAATAATTTTCAATGTTGTCATCAAAAATAAGGAGAGGTCTCCAGTGGCTTTTTTCATCCTTAGCACCTTTGTGACAATGTAGAAGTCAGAGAGAAATTTCACTTAAAGTAAACTGAGATGAAGAGAATTAAAGCTAGTGAGCGGTTTTCCCCATTTTAGATGACAGTGAATGTTTGCTAATATGTCAAGATTTCAGATTTGTGGCAACCTAGACTGGTATCTAGCAAGTTTAAAGCATATATGCTTTCCATTTATTGGGTCTTAAATTAGAAATGAGATCCTAAGAGTTTACATTCACCTATCTGTCACATTATTATATTGTTGTGGTTTGATTCACAGTCCTGATGGCTACTAAGGTACTATTCTGGTTCCAGCACCATTCAATTCTCTCCCATGATCTTTCAGCTCCAGAATTTTTTCCTGTCACTTATCTTAGAGATTCTTATGATGGTGTTATTGTAAATAAGGCAATTGCCTGAAAGGACAAGGAAGAGTTCCCAGTCCCATTTTATTATGTAGTATTGGATTTTTCCGGAAAGAAAAAAAGAATAAAGAGTTGTATGAGTGAGAAAAAATTTTGTTTATTAGTATTATTTTTCACAGAGAGATGTATTTGGGGTTTTTTCCAGTATATTTTTTTTTTCTTTTTCAAAGGTTATTGATAAAAAATAAATAGATACTATGGACTTAACAGGACTGTGCTTGATGAGCTGTACTACAGGACTGTGCTTGATGAGCTGTACTACTGAATACACAAGATTTAGAAAACATGGTCGGAACGTCTATACCTAGAACTTAAATCAGTCAATAATATGAAGTCCATCGATGCCAAATAAATTATTATCCTCATATCCCGTAACACACGGCTTCCCTTTTTTTCTGTGCAAACATCCTTTGATGAAGAATAAAGCAAAAGGATTTTCTGGATGATGGAATACCATATGCTCTGCTGTCACCAGCAGCCAGTGATCCATTTTGTAACCTGTTCAGGCTCCTCATAACTCGTTTGAGGAAACTAACCCAAAACCTGATGAAAATAACTTTCAGGAGACTCCTTTCAATGCCTCTCTGAAATGAATATGTATTTTATATGTACCAGCACTGCTGTTAATGATCTTTTTAATTCCTTAATGGATATATGGACAGCAGGATCAGATTTCACTTAGGCTAAAATGCCCGAGATAGTTCTGCTGTACATTTGTACTGTTTTGAATACCTACATTATAAACTTGAGTTTCTGAAATTGTCAACCCTGTAGCACAACCAATCCTTTATCTACATTAGAAATAATGTACTTACAGAGGTTAACACAGTGTTTTGGTTTTTTTTTCATATTTGGATAGCTGTAGTAAATTTGGATGCTGATAAAATTAACCTCTGGACTGCACTGTGGAATCCTTGGCTACCCTCATGTATGGTTACATTCTGAACATGGGAGAAGCCAGAAAATACTTGTATTCATCTTATGACCTGTGATCAAGTAATGTACACAGATCTTTTAAAACAGGTGTGCAACTAAGAACATAGGAAAATAAAAGGTAGAAAAAGGGAAAAAAGAAATTAAAGAAAATAAAATAGAGTATTTGGGGGCTTCACTGCTGAGTTTTATCCAAATTCTTTTACTCAAGTGCTAAAGGACATGCAGTTTTTCCTGAGTCCCCAACATTTTTATAGTACACCCTAATTTTCGTTTTCAGCAAATGAATCCCTCTAACATAATCTTTTTTCCTTGTTTACTGTTCTAATAATTACATTGTAATGAAGTTCAGAGAAATTAGAAGTACAGCAATTCCTTTTTCTAAGAAACCAAAGTGAATTCTTCAAAATACCTCCATTTCATTCCATTGGAGTTTGGCACTGCAGGCCAAACCTAGCAGTCGGTTATTTACCAGTTTCCTGTACTGTGGCCATGACCCACCATACGAAACTCCCAATTTCGCTTCATGAATGTGCATACCTACTTATTATTACACTTTTACTTTTGGAAATTAGGAGCATGAAATTACATCAAATGTTTACCTTTTCAGTCTCCACCAGCAATGTTGATAAATCAATTTATAAATCCCTACTCTGTTGTCTCATTTCTTCTATTGGCATTTTCCTTACTGTTTTTCAGGTTCACCACCAGAAGAAGAAATTCAAAGTTTTAGCCACCTTATACAGGTAAGGATGGCAAGATTAATTTTACATGCAACATTCAACCATGACTCACAATTTAATAAAACATTAAGAAACCACAACAGCTGTAATGCTGAGACATGAAAGCTCACCCAGTGAACTTATGCAAATCCTTTCAAAATCATATATGCATATGACTGGGGCAGTTGGGGGTGTCTTTATAATCATGCCCCTAGACTTGAGTATGAACAGTATTCCTTTCACAGTGAAATCAGAGACAATAATGCTGCTTATGTAGGAGAATAACATTAAATATTTGAACAATCCCTCTGACTTCCCTCTGAAAATTTTAATGCGGCAACAGCTACTTTCATGTATAATCACAGCTTCTTTTTTCAATAACAACATTTCAGAGTCAATAAAATAAATAAAGCAGCAAAAAGTCTAACTGAAATGGAAATCCAAGTCATTCGATAAAGGAAAATATTCCTGAATTCTTTAATAGATTCTTTGTCTACCCACTCTTTTTAAAAATGTGAATTTTATTTTCTCTTCCTTTTAATAGAAATGTTCACTTTTTTATTAATATTTTGAATATTTTTTTCCATTTCTTTTTACTCAAAGTTTTTCTACCTATTGTATCTATATGTACCTATAAATTTGTTTGCACAGCTTTGTGATGCATGGCCAAAGTAGGTCACTATCAGGTAATGAAACTAAGAATTTCCTCCTCTCTTCACAGGTAAATATATCCATTAGGTCCTGTTCTAAGTAATGTATCACGTGCTCGTCAAAAAAACCCTGAGAACTGTCAATTTGATGAAGTACAACTCACATCTCATTAATGTTGAGCACAGAAGCAATATTCTGCATCAAAAACGATTGCTAAAATATTTGCAATTACCAGCTGTTCAGAATCCATTTTTTCAGATAAAAAACATGTCAAATTTAATTTATCACGTGTGTTCTTCTGTCATATTTCTTTTTCTTGCAATGTACTGAAAAGTTACGAAAACCCTCTCACTCTTAACCCAGACTGGTATACTATAGGCAAAAGAGAATGATTTAAATTATATGTATCCAGGTAAAATAGCTACAAAACCAGATAATCTTCAGGGAGGTTCTTCACTTTAAAAGTTGTATGGACTATTTTATCTTAGAGCATTTGTCTTTTCCAGGAGAATGGTCAAAATTGTGTTTATTCTGTTTGGGTACTGCTGCCAGGGGTAAAATTAATAAATAGTATCTCAATATGTATTAATTACTAGCTTTTCTGTAAAAAAAGATTCAAGATTACAGATTTCAAGTAAGGAGAAGACATGAAACACACTTATTTGAGAATATGGGGCAGTATAGGGCCTGCTTAAGTCTTCAGTGATGTTGTGGAGAGAACTTGGCTGATCTCTGTGGAGATCACAGAGGGAGAGGGAGCCGGAAGCAGTCTAAAGGCAAAAAATATTAGTTTAAGAAAACTTAATTATTTAATATTTGGATAATGAGTACTTTTGTTGCATGTGGAAGACTTGTATGGGTCTGGTAAGGACTTAAGTTGCGGACCAGAGGCCAAGTTGCAGAAGGAAACAACAAATTTATACCAGCCTGGATATGGTCCTCCTTTACCCTGATGTTTGGGGAAGGTAAATGGAGCTGATTATTCCCCTTTATTCTGTGCTTATAAAGCTGCAATTGGAGCACTGTGCCCAAGCTGCAGTTCTCTAGTGCAAACTAGAGCAATCAAACTGGAACAAGCCCAGCAGAGAGCTACAAAGGATGGTTTGAGACGATATAAGAGACTGAAGAACCTGCATTTTTTCAGCCTGAAGAAATGTCTGTAACCTAGTGTCTCTGAAACAGATCCTGCCAAAGGTCCTCAGATCCACTGCATCTATGCATCTAAAGGCATATATGCCCCAGCAGTATAGCTGAGATGATTCTGCATCCATAAAGGATGAAGTGAACTCATCTGATTTTGGAAATGCGTGTTTCAATAATTTTAAGCAACCTGCCTTAGAAAGCAAAATTTAACATGACTTTTTATTTTATTTTATTTTAAAGGACTGGTGTGGGTCAATTTCATTTGAACTGAGACTGAATTAAAAATTCTAGATCAAAACCTATTTTTATCCAGTCAATTCACATGAAAGGTCTTTTATTATTTTGCCATATCTGACAAATGGGAATACAAAGAAAAAATCTACTGCCCAAGAAACTGCAAGGCTGTTAATAAATCTCTTTTATTTGTTAGTATCCTTGGCTATTACTTCCAAAATCCATTTTCTTTTCCTTTTCCATCAATAAGGTTTTTGTTCCAGACTGAGAGCTCACAAGAGGAGAAAACATCAGCTTTCATGACTGCTCAGTAGAGGTATTTAGTTTTTCCAGGTTTCCAAGTAAAGGTTGAAACACATTTATTGATTAAATTTATAGGGTATGCTCTAGCTATTCTCAACATAGCCTTCTTTGTTACTGATTCTTAGTAGAAAGGTTATAGCTTATTTTCATTTCATGAAACAAGACATGCATAAAACAGGATTCCCCACCATCCTGTGATTTTAAAGCAATTCTGGTGGGATTGGGATGTCCTTTCCTTTGCTAGTAATTTTTTTAAATACTAGGAAGAAGGCTATAGCAACTAGACCAAATATCAGCTCAGGAGGTCTCCAGGTCTTTTGCAAGCTAATTTGATAGAGGTCAGCTTGAAATAAGAAAAAAACCAAAGAGCTCACTTATTTTTAAAGTGTCTTCACTTGGCTACAACTAGAATTCAAATGTTTAACATTTTCTGTTTATGTTAGGCCTGATTGAAGTGTAAAGCTGGTGTATGTCTACAAGTATCTCAGTACTATGACTTGTGAATTCAGACCCTCTCCTGTGGTTCAGCATTCGTGTTCCACCGTGAGGACTTCTCTTCCTGTAGCTAGACATAACGTTATAATGTTTCTCTACAACTCTACAATTGACTTTGTCCCTCTTCGAACTTTGATTATTGCTATTATTTCTTTAGCATTAACAGTGGCTGCATGTTTTTAATGTGAGGAAAACTTTTCAGCCTAGAAAGACTGCAATCTAAATTGTAAAGCCAATCTAAATATTAAAAACAAACACAAAATCCCCAAACCCCAAAAGAAAAAAAAAACCAAAATTGCAATGATGTCCTTTCTTTTTGTCAATAAACAGTTAAAATATGCTGTGTGGTCATAGAAAGTATTCAGTAAACAAAAGAAAATATTTAATCCTATGAGGTGTTTGAATGTCACTCAATTCATCTTTTTATTGGTCATTACATTCTGTTATTTGTCTCCTTAGGCGCATGACAATGCTGATGCCTTCACTGGATGATTAAAACTTTTTAAAAATGAAGAATGACAAATGATGAACAACAGATAGGAAATATGCTTGTTTCCTCCAATGCATGTGTTTTCATGTGCATGAGGTTACTAATTCAAATAGACCTTCCCAAAAGCATATGCGAGGCAGCTCACACTCACATGGATTCTCATAACTACTGAGCGCACTGGTGGGTACTGATTCAGCTGACATTTTCAATTGTAGCAAATGCTTACAAACACTGTGCTAGCACTATCTCGTGCAATGTGAGATTGAAAGATGTTTTCTTTGCCTCAAATGTACATATAAAATTACTTTCTTGCTATTTTCATTCTTATGAGAAGCCTTACCTGGTCACACTTTACCTTGAATGAATAAAGAAACACTTAAATATTCTTTTCTCTGCTGCTGATAATGGATTGCTTTGTCTTTTTTTTTCCTAAGTAGTTGAAGAAAATCTCCAGTATTCCACATACCATAATTTATTTCCTAACCATAGTGAATTATTGCTCCATTTACCAGTTCCTTAATCCACAGCTACATCTAGCAGTCAGGGCAGATGTGGTTCATAAGCCATATTAAGTTCTGATTGCTTATTTTTTCTGGATGGGATGTGAGCATGCTGTGAGTTCCTGTTATTGGGTTTTCTTCCCTGCATTATATCTGGGCTTCCTTCTTCTGAAATTCAAGGATATAGGCTCAGTTCAGATAAAGGTCCAACAGCCTATGCAAACTAGATGCCCTCATAACAGTGTTTTTGTGTCCAAATATCATCACATAGACAGATACTGTGTCACTAAAGAATCTTCATTCTTTGAAAAATTGTCCACAGTCTTGACATTCCCTTATTTTAGATGCCAATCCATTGCCTCAGATGTCAAGATGTGCATTTCTCTCTCTTTTCCTCTATGTGCTTCTAAATGTAACCCCTCTGCATCACACTTGGATTAGATCACCCCAGAATTATGGAGCGTGTTCTTATCCTCTGGACCTCCCATTTCCAGAAAGATGACTGTGATGGATCACCATCATAATATTTAACTACATGGATTGGCAGTTTTTTATGGAAAGCAAAACCTGCTTGGAATTTGACAGGTTTTAGTGTTCTCTGCACAGGTATTCCTCACATGAAAGATTATATAGTTCTTAATTGCTCAGGTCTGATGGAATAAATATACTAGGAAAAAAAAAAGCATTCTTTCTATTCAAGGTGTCTGGTTTAAGCAGTTTTTTTCCAGCTAGATTTCTGCTTATGTGAAATGTACTTTACAGCGCCCACTACCCTGTACCTTCTTTATGATTAATAAACACAATATCCTAAAATTTTTCCATTCCTTAATATACTCTGCATATTGAAAATAACATTCAGAAAAATAGAGCCTCCAGGAGAAGATTATTCAAGGTCTTCAGATCAGAAAGTCACACTGCATTTTCAGTAGCTGTCAGTCTTTAAAGTGAAAATAAGCAAGAAAAACTAAGCTTCAAGAAAAATCCTGCGTCATGGAGACTCTTAGTAAATATTTTATAAAAGTTGTTACTGTCTAGACAGAAATCTGATGTAAGGGTTGCATACCATTAGCCAAAATAATAATCAGTATGACAATTTTGGAATGGAAGCATAAACTTGACTGCAACAATATCAATAACAACATGAATCATCATGTCCTACTATGCTAATTATGCTTCTAACTTTAACCATTAGTACCTGCATAAAATATAAATTAAGAATATATCCTTTACAGCTGTCATTAGCAGCTAAATGACAATAACTAATTTTCTACCTTTACTGAAAGTACTGGGTGTTTTATTAATGCACTGCACTGGTATATTACATGAGTAGATAAAAAGTCCTTCTCTTTCTAAAAAGTCCTTTCATAATTTTAAATCCGATAAGGTCTTAATAATGAGCTGCCATGTATTTATATGCTTAAAGCAGCTTACATAAGGAGGTTGCTGTACATTTGAGCTTAATGTTTGTTATCCATTTTAGCTTACTCTGTTCTTCAGTTCATTGTCAGCTTGAGATATTTCAATAGAAGTTATCATGAGAAACTTTTCAAACAGCCTTTTCCAGATGCCCCAAATACGCCACTGATAGGGTGGAGACACATGCAGACAAAAAGGTATTTTGTAGCAACATATGTTCCTCCTCTCTCTATAGCTAATATTTCAGTAAAATGGTCTAGGAAAAAAAAAAAGGGCTCTAGAAATTCTATGTAATATAGAACTTGTACTGGTAATGTATAGTGTAGTCACTCAACTGATGAAAGAAGTCTCATATCTCACCATTTTTTACTTTGAATATGTTACAGTTCAAATGCTCATAAAGTTTTCCTACGGGTTTTCCTGGTATTTAGCCTGAATTCAGTCTATGCAAGAAAAAAATATTTTATGCATTATCGTAAGTGTAATCACAAAAGTTTAAAACATTAATCATTTATTTTGGTAAAAAAATATAATAATGGTTTGAGGCAGTTCTGATACTCTGAAGCAAACTTTGTCTCACAGATTTTATTTTCTTTTTTTTTAAAATTAACTGTAACCTCTTTTATGTACCTGTTTATTACCTGTTTTCTTCTATTTAGAGAACACTATGTTTGCTCTATCACTATTCATGCTCTCCTTTCCAGAGACCTACTATGTCATACAAGTGGCTGAGATGAAAAAGAACAAAATGTCAGCTCTAAGGAGCAGATGCTTAAATATTTGTGGAAATGTAGGTATGCAGCAGTGCGGCAAAAAAATTGCCTAGAAGTTATACTGGCCCAGAAACTACATATTGTCACAAAAATAGCACCATGCCATTGTTTCAAGATAAATCAATGGCACTCTGACAGGTTTAAAGAAACACTTTATAAGGAACAGAGATCATTCTCCTAGATGTTGGTGAAGCTTTGTTCAGGAGATGGGTCTTGGACAAATCTAAGACCAAAGAGAACCTGGGAGGATCTAAGAGGTTAATACTAACCACAGGTATGTGAAATTATCAGAAGATTATAAAACATGACCTGAGAAGAAAAATTGAAGAAACTGGAAAAGTCCACTGTAAAGGAGATGACTTGGTGACAGGAAAGCAGCCTTCCAGCACATAAAACTTTATTATCATTTAAAAATAATGTTCCATTCTCCATTACATCAGTTAGGAATAGCTCAAGAAGATTTCTAATTTGCAAAAGCATAAGATATTTGGAGAGGCCTTCTTTCCATAAAAATAATGAAACGTTTCATCAAAACAACGCTTCTCATTTTTAACAATTTTCATATAAATCTGTCTTGGATAACAAAGACACACTTGATTTGAGTTTTTAAAGTAAGGGAAATTAAAACAAGGAGAATTTAAAAAAATAAGCCATGCCAAATTTGTGGACGAGGGCATTCTTCTCGACTCTGGAAAATACACAGGATCTACAGCTAACAGAATGCTGAGCATTTATGTGATGAAATAAATGAGCAATGGTATTGGCACTAGAAATTTTAATCAAAATTATTGTAATTGAGACAGCCTGACAAAAAGTGTTAGATGCATCTGCAAAAAGGCATTCTATTGAGTAGTTCATTTAATATATTGGAGTGAAATAAATATCTATATCTTTATCTCTATAAATATCTAAATATCTGCATCTCTTAACTTTGTACCAAATCACCAATAAACATCTGTATGTCTTGTTTGCTATGAAAAAATCCCCAAACAAATCTCTTAGATATTGAGATAAGCATACACACAAAAAATTGTAATGGACAGTCCTTTTTGTTTATATAGTTAAACTCAGGGGTGGCTAGCAAATTCTTGAAGCTCTTGAGGTAAATAAAATCCTAATACTATGAAGACATTATGTTTCAAGTACGTATGAGCAAAGAGTAACCTTTTTCCATACCTAATTGCATCTTACTCTAAACTGATTGTTGTTGACATATGTAATTAGTGCTTTAAAAAGGAGAAACCAGGAACTAAGGCAGGCAGCCATTATTTGAAGTGTAATGTCTACCAGATTAATGTTGCTGTAATGAATGTTCATTGTGTATTTAAACTGTGTGACAACTAGAATAAGAGCTCTTGAAAAGCTGGTTCAGTGGAAAAAAAATATTTATTTCTATTAAAAAAATCAGACTGAAGAGGCTAAAATCCACTAGTTTTAGTTTGCATCTAAGGATTAATTGGACTTGGAATATCTACATGTCTCTTTTTACAGCACATTCTTCCCTATTTGTTTATATTGTGTGCACCAGGTTATGACCTATGTCTACTAAAGTTGATATTAAGCCCCTCAAGATTTGAAATCCTCAATATTTTAAACAAACTTTGTGATTTGTTTTCAGTTGTTCATTAGAATCTCTAGCTAGACAGTTATGATTAAGCAATTGCATCATTAATGTTGTGTGCTTGGCTAATCTTTTGTTTCAAGGGAAAGTGAAGACAATCCCAAGATGCATGGGATGTCTGGATGAGAGCCACCAGGAGTGAGGTCAGCAGAACTGAGCAGAAACTGAGGAAAGGTAATTTCAGCAACCCAGGAGGTTGGGATCCATTGACCACCTACTCAAAACAGATCCCAGATTCAAGTGAAGGGAAGAACTGCACATGCACACTAATTAGCTTGAATACTACCAGCAGATAGGGGGTTGAATACTAATTAATAAAAAAAGTTATGTAATCTGTAAGCAATGAAAGCTGATGCCTTTTTTGTTACGATGTATAAACGGTGTAAGGTTTTGATGATCAGGGAGCCAGTCTCTTTTGGATTACCACTGAGCTCCCTATTTTGTGCAAAGTAGAATAGAAAGTAGAAATACCTCATGTTGGTGTGTGAATTCTCCCTGCACACTGTTTGGGGCAGCAAAATCAGTGAAAGATCTTTTCTTACTGAGCAGGATTTAGACTTACACCCCTAGTACACTCTTGCTGGCTGCATAGAAAATGATGGTGTACTTCATTATCTGATTTTTGCTTGTTTTCATGTACTCTTATTTCCAAGGCTTTTTTTTTTGTGGGGGATTCTGAGAAGGTCAAAGAAGATTTTTTAAACAATCAGTTCATTCCTACGTCCTTTCTTTTGTTCTTCAAAATAGTAATAATAATAATAATAATAATAATAATAATAATAATAATAATAATAATAGTAATAGAAAGAACTAACAAAGAAATACATGGATTTTTCTTTAAAATTCTGTGCATGCAATAGAACTGCCAGCTACCAAGAGAAAATGTAAAAATCTTTGCATATTTTAAAGGAGGAAAGAAAAGTAATGAAAAGGATAAACACGTTGTATTGATGACTGATAAATACTTTTGACTATAAGCATCAAAAAAAATTGCAAAAAATTATTGGTTTAATGAAAATTATTTCAGATCATTGATACAACACAAGCAGTAAATAAAAGTAGCATCTACTGCTAGCATCTACCATGGGCACAGGGGTTTCGTTCAAGCTCACGCCTGGAATGAAGACCTGCCTTGAGTTAAGTTGTAGGTGTCCCTGAGCTCAGACCTGCCTCCTGATGTCCTTGTTTTTGGGTTTCCTGGACAGACCTTGCAGCTACACTGTAAGTTGCCTTGTCTCCCTTCCTTAGGGTTTCCTTGGGCTCACCTTGGCCTTTACTTGTCCCCCCACCTTGTCTGGGACTGTCTATGGATCCTGTCTCTCACCACTCTGCCCAGGGGCACCATGAGAAAGGGCACTGCCCTACCCGTGCCATACCTACTCTCAGCTCCCAGTACTTCCTCCCTCATGGATCAACTGGCCTCTTGGGGATCCCTGTCACCTACACTGTAGGTGTCTTTCCAGAACTGTAAAGATCAGTTTAATATTGCTTGCCATCACTCTGCACCCATGTTTATATTACAACACAAATACTTCTGTGTATCTCAGCTGTTTGTAAAGTCCACAGAGAGATGTGGCTTCACAAGAGCAAATTTTCAGATGTGAGTAGAATGGAACCAAGATGAAATAGCTGCTGCATGATTGTTGTGGCACAGCAACTCCGAGCAAGTACTCACCGAACTGTTTCAGTTCCTAGAAGCTGCACAGCTCATTTTTGTTTATCACAACACGAAGTTAGAGCTCCAGGCACAGAATTGTTGTGGTTGGAAGGGACCTCTTGATATCATCCAGTACACCCCTCCTGCTCACAAGGGTCAGCTAGATAATTTGCCCAGGTCCATGTCCAGATGGCTTTTGAATACTTTCAAGGAAACCCCATAACCTCTCTTGACAGACTATAACAGCGTTTAAACACCTACACAGCAAAAAATCTTTTTCTTGTGTTCGGATGGAATTTCACATTTCTTGGTTTGTGCCCATTGCTCTTGTTTTGTCTCTCAAAAGAGTCTGGCATGACTGAACCATGTTCCCTGTCATACAGGTAGTATGAATGGGATGATTTCTTTCAAAGAATTTCTTTCATCCCACCTGCAGCATGACAGATGTGCATTTTCATAAGCAGAAACTAAGAAAGAAACACTTTTGATCTTTAAACTGATTGTTCCTATGTTCCTGCTTGGACAAAACAAAACAACCCCCCAAAAAACCCAAACCAACCCAACCCAAACCAAACCAAATCAAACCAAACAAAAAAACCCCCTAAATCAAAACCCAAACTCCCCAAACCCCAAGATATCATCAAGAATCTTGGATGTTAGTTGGACTCCACAGAAACCAACAAGCTTTTCAAAAGTCAGTGAGTACAACACATAGAAAAATAGATCTCTGACAAGTAAAAAGATCAGATGTGGCATGTTTATACTTTTGAGTATCATTATCAATGCTGGAACTCAATTTATCAAACAACTGTCTATAAGTCAACACTAAAATGCTATACCAAATAGAAGTACTTCTTTAAGCTACTTACCTACTGTGAAACTAAAATTCTCCAAATGATAACTATTAAAGTGGAAATATTAATTATATCAACCTCCCTTATTCATGCTGTTTTTTCCTCACCATTTAAGACTGAGGTAATTTGTTATGTAGCACTGATCTGATACAGTATCTTTGATGCAACTGCAAGCTCCATGCTGCTCCTTCTTAATAGACCTCAGAAGCATCTCTGTGGGTATTCGGCTGAGCTTTCTCAGCATAAAGGAGGACAGGGCTTTAACAGCCAAAAATCAGTTTTTCTCTGCAGCATCATATTTTTAGCACAGCTCAGTGCATGGTAACTGGGCTAAAGTTAATGCTGTTTAAGCAGCATCAGCGGTGTGCTGTGGAATCCTCTGAGCAGCAGCTGCTGAGCAGCCCTCAAGTTGGACTGGATCAGCCTCAGGACCACCTGTACACAAGTGCTAATTCTGCTGTCCCTGCATTTCTTGTTAAGCAGAATGAAGGAGTGAAGGAGATTTTTCTTTTCGTATTGACACTTCAGCATTCTCCTCTCCCCTGGCAAGCAACATACGGAATTGCATTAAATGCAGACCGCTAAATGCTTTTAGAATCCATGAACAATTTTCATTTTTCTCATTCCAAACATACCTAAACCAACATTTATGCTCATGATTCTGGAAGTATTTATGTTTTCAGACATGGCAAGCTGGACAGTTTACTATTTTCATGAAATTCAGTTTTGAAAACAACGTGTTCCGGACATATGTACTGCAATAACTAAAAGTATAACAGGGTACAGTTCTCAAAAAATTTCGGGGTTATTTTTTTCCCTGAGATTCATTTCTTAACTAAGAAAATGCATTTTTGATGCATGTCCATAAAAGAATAAACATCTAATGTACTCCAGTAAAAAACCCAGGATTTTAAATTCTAAGAAAAGGTAAATTTAGTATGAGGACTATTTCCGCATGATGACAACCAAAGTGGATTTCTAATTATTTGCATCACTATAGAAAAGCAAAGGAAAAAAAAAGGTTTGGGATTTTAAAGAAACCACTTTATTATCTGAGTTTTTTCTTTCTCATTCTGCTCTTCCTCAGTATTAAATCTTTGCAAAACATAACCAAATTGTATATAGATGTTTACCTTCTAGCTTTCTAAAAATTCCACCGAGCAAAGAACTTTTTTTGAATATTTAAAATTCAATGATTTCAGGAATTAGAAGGGTATTATATAGTTGTTCACGCATAGATTGTAGAATTTTAATTTATCGAGTCTAACAAATATTCAAGCCATCTGCTTTTAGTGGATTGTTTTTTCTTTAAATAAAAGATATTATAATTTCCCAGAAGCTGTGGAGTTGATAACTATCATACTGAAAAAAGCTGCTCACCAATAAAGCCAGTTTTGCAATTAAAACCAGACTTACATGAAGGACGTCTTGCAGCTCAATCTATTCTACGTATGCATCCACTATCAGGGACAGAAAACCTGGGGTAGATTTGAAATTAAACCATGCAACACTGGAAGACTTTTTCTAAGCCATGGGCTTGACATGGATCCACAAATCCTGACATTTCCAAGAATATAGAGCATCATCTTTGAAATGCTCTTGGCAAATGGAGGGAGCCAATGTTACCCTGCTCGTGCTGATGGAGAGTCCAGCAACCATTCTTGGCTGTTCTTGAACTTTTTTGAAGCACTCCTGCTATTGTCACCTCTGTGTGATTCCTGAGCTGCACTAGGGAGAACAGAAAATCATGCACTTCTGAAATGTCTATCCATGCACTTGGAATGCAGCTCTTTTGAGTCTGGGCAAAAAAAAAGGTTGATTATCAGGTTAAGGTGATTTGAGGCTGGCTGTAATTAAACGTTGGATCTTTATCAAGTAAGCCTTTTTTTTTTGGTCTGTTTTAAGCTTGTAGTTTTGAAGAACTTCAATGAAATTAAGGGAACTACGTGCAAGTTCCTTTAGATAACACTGAGCATCTTAGACTGGCATTTGAGCAAATTTTTCAGCTTTTCAGAACATGTCTTAAGTGCGTGATATCATTTCATCAAGAAATGAAGTGTATAGCAGGTTATTTTTAGAAATCAGTGGTTTGGCTACATGTCTTTCTGGAAAACAGCTGTTGAGCCATAGCAATAAATTGCTCTAATGTTCATCTACATCCCAATTGCTAGTTTGAATTTTTCTAAACTCCCCTTGTCTCTAGGTTTGCTTTATTTAGAGCTGGAACCTGATGTTTACTGCAAGTAGACTCCTTAAATTCATCTTTTAGATCCAATGGCTTTTGGACAGCCTCATGATAATACATAGTCTCTTACTGCGTTGTGAAATCTTTTGGTGTTGACAGTAAAAGATGCTTTGCATGTGCTGTATACTTGGGAGAACAAATGATTGCCACAGATAATTTTTACTTTTTTGATCTATAGTTAGGGTTTGCAAGAGGATTATAATGACCCCACACTGACTATTATATTAAGTCCTCAAATTACTACAAGACCCATCTATGCAAGTCGCATAAATACTAACAAAAAATCTTGCACTCTTCCCAGTTTCTGATTCTATTAGCAGCTATCCTTAAGTTTCGTATTATTTCTTTTTCTTTGTCAGGCTTCAATACCATCATGTTTCTGTGCTCTCTCTGTTTTATCAACAAAATTTTTTAGCAGATTACTGTGTTGAAAAATCAACATATATTTGGTTTTTCTTCAGGAGATGCTTCATTTTCCATTTCTTCAAAGATATGATTTTAATATCTTCCTCTTCTACTAGCTATAGGATAATGATTATTTTGAAATAAAAAGAAACCAGCAAGAATATAATAAAGTAAGAAAGTGTGTGTCCTGGGGTGACTTTATGATACTGTATTCCCTATTATCTGCTCTCTGCCCAGACATGAACCCTGTTCCTTTCTGTACCTTTAAGGGAGAGGGGAGAGAGCCTGTGCAATTCTTTAGGCGATTTGTGTTCCAAACAGAGATAACACATTCTGCTGCTGCCCTGCCAAGGAAAGCATCTTCCTGTGTTTTTTCTTCTCAGCTCTCGGCTCTCTGCAGCAGGGAAGTGAGTGGCATTCTCTTGGTTTTTAGCTAGTTTTTTTATTCGTTAACTAAAGCATGGAGCCCTGGGACTTTGGTTTCTTCTTCTTCTCTTCTGGACTGTTCAGCAACACCAGAAAAACATCAGGTAGAGGCCCTACACTGGCCCAGAGGGGCCCAAGCCGGACCCCAGCTCTGGAGAGGAGAAAGCCACACTCACAAAGGACTCTGAAATCTACCCAGGTTCTCTCCACAGAGAAAGGTTTTATTATTTAGCATTATTCTTTTTTCTGTGCCTGTGTGCACTTTACTTGTTAAATAAATAGGTTTTTTCACTTTTCCTCCAAGGAAATTTTTTTTCTGAAACTGGTGGGGGAGGGGCAGCTGAAACCTGCCTTCTTTGGAGGAGAGGTTCCTTCCGGAGCCTTTCCCTTATTTTGTCTCAAACCAGGACACAGTGTAATGATAGTATTTACCGAATTGCCTTTGCTCTGTGTCCCACATCCAGTTATGTTTATTTGAATTTAAGCTCAAAATTTATTAAATTACTACACCTGTTCATTTTAAAGAAGGAGTAGATGAAGAAATTAAGCCACTAGAGGTATTCACTGGAAACACCTTGACTTCACTTCTGTTGTTGTAGGTAAAAATAGGCCAAACATTTTTATTCTAAGACCTGCTAAATTCAGTCTAATAAATTTTTCACATGAAATTTGATTACAAAAATTAAAATAACCCCTGGATTTGTTAAATTATAAAATTGCCCATATATAGGATTTACCCATCCTGGTTACATATTTTCATAGGAATACTATAAAAAATGTTGAATTTTTTTCAAGCAAACACAAAGTCAGAATTAAATCTGGATTCTTACTGTTTTCAGTAGCAAAAATAATTCAGGAAAAGTTGGACTCAACAGAAAATGGCATTACTCAACTGAAGGAGTTTCAAAATCATGAATTCTACTGATGTTACATTCTGACTGATATCAGAATATTAGGCAAAATACTGGGGAGTGGTAATTAGAAGGCAGAGCCCCTTTCAAGCACTAGATTCAGGCATGCTTTCTTCCAAGTTTGTTATTTTCTGGAACAGTGATAAACATAGCAATCAATATTTTAGTAGCAATCTATTACTAAATAGCGTATAGATGAGCTTGCATTTGCATTAGAAAAAAAAGAAATCATATGTCTCTGCAAGTTAAACATAGTCTATATTTATATTTATTGAGAATAAATGTGATATATAGATTTTATGGCAACAGCTAAAATATTCCTTCTTTCAAAGTCTCATTTGTGGCAAATTGTTTTTAGTAAAGACTTACAGAATTTTTTCCTTCTATTTTCCCCCATTTTCCTCTCCACAGACTTCAGGTAAAGTTCTGTCTTGGTTTAGTGTACTTTAAGTTCAAATATGAGATTGGTTGCCAAGAAAATCTTATCACCTCTCTTGCCTACAAGATACAATAGCAGCCTTGAGCGCTGTTGCTCTGTTTTCGTACTAACCAGCTGTGGGTATCATAGCAGAGCAGTTTCTCAGATAATAAAGACATACTCTTGGGTACTGGACTCTTCAGTTTATATTGCGAAAAGGTCTAAAAAACGTGCTAAACTTGGACAGATCTCTGCTAATGTGCTGTGCTTTTCTGATCATCTTTTAAAAAGAACTGCAAAAAGTACATTGAACACCTGGTAAAACTGTCAGAGGCCACTGGAAAGCATGAATTCAAGACCAGATTGGATGGGGTTCTAAGCAAGCTGGTCTAGTGGGAGCTGTCCCTGCCCATGGCAGTGAGGCTGGAGCTAGATGATCTTCAAGGTCCTCTTCTAACCCAAGCCATTCTATGATTCTTTGATTCTATGAGGAATTCTGTGTAAAAAGTTATGTAACAGTGAAAGTTCTTTCTTTTATTAACAACAAATGCTTCATTAAAACCTGAGAAAAATTGTTTTTTACACCAAGCCCTTTGCTTAATAAAGCAGATTCAATAAGCCCAAATAATGAGAATTTGCATCAAATATGCTGAACAATTCATTAAGGGACACAGTGTCTCAGAAAACCTATAAACTTCATATCAAGTTTTTAAGTAAAAAAATACAGATTTTTAGTTTGAAACTGTTTTTCTTCTCAATATTTTCTGAAATTTTATTCAAGATAGACAGTCAATACCACTTTAAAAGAGCAAATTGAAGACAAATAATTTTAGGTTTGTCAAAAAGATAAAACACTGTGTGAGCTTAAGCTCAGTGTTTAAATTTTTGAGACAGATACCATCCTCCACAGTCGATTACATACCCAGTTTCACCAGTGATGTACAATGTTCCCTACTAAGAATGTTGACATTTGCTTGATTTTATTTCCGTGACAGAGAAATCCCTAGACATTGTTGTTGTGAGCAAAAACCTTTTTATCCTGACTGTTAAAGGCCACATTTAGTAAACAATAGTGTGGAAGGAAAAGGAAAAATTATCTTTGTATTATCATTTGGGAAGCCAATAATGCCTTCTTTCCCGCAAGTTTTTGGAGGATGGGTAGCTTCCCCCAAATTGCTTTCATATTGTTATACCAACTTTGTGCCCTATGCCATGATTTAAACTAGTTCAGTTCAGCTGGGTTAATTTATTTCTTCAAGTAGAACAGCTGCTCCACCATTTTGTGCTCAAAGTAAGACACAGCAAGAGATGCTTAAACACTTGAATTTGTCCCTGATTAGCTATCTTGGAAACTAATTAAGTAATCAATAAGCAGAACAAGTACAAGTCAATGGCATCTCTGATAAGCGTGCATGATCTTAAACGTAAAGCAACATAGTTGTCAGCAATTACAAGGAAAGCTATACCATCCTAAGGTTCATTAAGATACACTTGTACAGCTATTAAATGTCCATCTATTAATAGATTTTGTACAATATGTGAGATGGGGGGGTGGTTCTTATCTTCACTGGTGTATAGAGTGTTTCACTTAATCGTCAATAAGACATACCAGATGTACTTGCATGTTTACACACACACACATACACACAAACACACACATATATATGAAGCAACCTTTTTCATAAAAATAGTTGAGCATCCATGTTAAACTAATGTCAGTAGCTCTCAAGGCATGGACTTGATATATTTAATGTGTTGCTATGGAAGCATTATGTCTCTTTCCATTGCGAAAACTATATGCCTGAACATGAAACAAAATCTGACTGATTTCAATCTTTGAATAAGCCCTGACACATGAACTTTATGATGAGATTTTAAATTATCTAGTTATCTAAAAACACATAGTTCCTATTTTCAGCTAACCAAAAATGCAGAATTTATCACAGCACTTAATCTTATCAAGGCTGTTATATGTAATTACAGTGCAAAACAAGGAAAAAACAATCCTGTTGTAATTGCAGCCCTATTAATAAAATGGCAGTGATCTTGCTGTACTTTGCCATTTCTCCTGCAGCATCCCACAGTGCTTTCATGAACCACTGTAGCTGCTGCTTCTTGAGCTCTGGGATCGCTGATTGCAGTATTGTCTTGCACATACGCATTATCTTTTCCATTGACATTCACCTTATTACTTGATAAGACTTAGGTTCTGTTTCAACATGACCATCTTTAAAAAGAGTTAAGGATGCTCTAATCACTTGCCTTTGCAATTAAGGTATTTCTGAAAGGGTTCAACATTATTGTAAATCTTCTCCAGCTCCAGTGTTGGCAGAAGGCCAATCAAGTAATTTGAGCTTTTAAAATTCTCATACTTCCCCTTCATAAATAAAAAATGCAATTTGTATATCTGCAGCTCAAAGTTGATGAGGTTTTGCACATGCCTAAAACTATTCAAGTACTCAGCTGTTCAAAGGAAGAGTGTCCTGTGTTTTTGTTTAAATGTGTTTCACAGTGTACAAGAAATGTGCATTGAGACAGAGGACTAATTAACACAAGAAACCTAGAGTGTCACTTTCCTGAATGATTAGCTTTTGAAATTCTGGTCTGGATCTTATGTGTAATACTTTCTTGTATTTTGTACACAAGGTAAATTGCCATCACACTGATTAAAACCGGGACACTTCTTTAACAGAGCCAATAAATGATCAGGGTGACAATTCAGCAAGGTAGATAAGCATGTGATGGATTTAGCAACATGTTAGAGCTTGGCCACAAGTTTAATATCTAGGACAGTAGGTAAAAAACAGGCCTTGATGTTCGAAATAGAAGAGGCAATTGACAGGAAGCAGAATGTAATGTTCCACATTGGAATGTGGCCAGCCCGATGGGTGCTTTACAGTGCAACTTTTCCAAAAACTGTCTTCTGCTCTTTAATAACGTCAAGCACTTGGAAAGTTGGGTTTATGTCTTATCAAAAATCTGGCAGCAAGTTCATATGAACACTCATCAATCTTCCTGAAAATTTCAAATTACCCATATGTCCTCTCAAGGAATAAATTTTAATTTAAAAAATACACAAATTATTAATAGCAATAATAATAGTAGATGTAATATTGACAAATATTTAGCCTTCAAAATAGTACTTTTGCTGAAGAAAGGTCGTGGTTGATTTTCTATCATTTATGTACACCTATGACTTACAAAAATTCCTCCTTTTCTTATTGCTAGGATATTACCCTCCAAAAGTGTCAGGGCATATTGAAGTGCAAGATTATAATTTCGTAATTTGACTTTCAGGACATCAGCTGAAACTGTGAACACTGTCAGCTGAATGGTGATATCAAATTTTTAAAAAATGCTTAGTTTACCTCTTTTTTTTTTTTTTTCTTCTTCCCTCCTCCCCCCTTTTTTTTTTTTTTTCTTCTTCCCTCCTCCCCCCTTTTTTTTTTTTTTAATCTAGTGAGATATAAACAATCCATTGAGTTATTAAAAAAACCACAAACAAAGCAGAGGAATTCAATCCTCAACAACTTGAAAGGTGGTTTCTCTTGATCTCATCTTTCTACATCTGTTCTTTCCTGTGTTTATGTTCTGCTCTTCCCTATCCTGGTGTACTATATTTCTTGATTTTCTTTATATTTTTCTTTTTCTTCACTCCTGCTTGTTCTTCCCTGCATCCCTGCTCCCAGATTTTCTTTTTCTCTTTTCCTTCCCCTTCCTCAAGTAAATTTTATGACCTTTTCAAGTTGCTCATTTACAGTTGCTAAGAATATTTTGCTAATTCAAAAAGCAAAGTGAAATTAGCTCCACCAATGATGTGAATGGAATAACCCTGGTGTAAACTTAGAATAAAACTCAAAGATTCATGATTGCTGTATCAGATGCCAAAACCTTACAATCTCACATGAGGTCTCAGAAAAGCTTGCAAATAAAAGCAGCTACTCGTGTGAGCAGACAAATTTGCTTAATTTTGTCTGGTGACATATGTAAAGCTGTTTACCTTTGTAAATGTTTGACTGATCAGGATTTAATACATAGCAAGACAACATGGCATATTGGCAGGTACTGGAAAAAAAAAAAAAGGACAGTGTAAAGTATGAAAATTATTACAAAACCAAGATTATTTAGAGGTTGAATTCATATCTGTTCCCACCTTGACAAATTGATTCTTTCACTTTTGACATATAAACCCAATACTCATTGGTGGCTTCTACACAACAAAAAAAAAAGAAAACCACCAAAGCCTGTAAAACTTTATTATCCAAATTCTCTTAAATTTTATAACAATCAGCAAATTGATTTTCTATATGGCTATAACATTAGAACTCTTGATTTGACCACTAATGGAGAAGAGGCTCCTTGAAAAAAATGTTTTGACACCGTCCTGGTAAACCCTAATACATAGATCCTGATTCCAGAATCTGCTATGACGTATGTCAGGCACCAAAGACTTTACCTACAGTAGAAAGTGAAAAGAGGCAGGACATGGGCTCAAGCACCATCCCACATCTGCCTGTCCTATACAATCATTCACACACTTTCTGACATGACAAATTTACTCTTTCCCAACAATGCCAAACACAGCTTGCTATACAACATATTGAAGGAACCAGTCAGTATGGATAAAACCTGTTTGAGCAAGAAGCTTAGGCCTGTCCTAGGAGAAAATGTAGCCCTAAGGAAGCAAAGCAATCTGTGCTGAGTACCTCTCAGGCTAGAGAGAAGTACAAGGGCAGAGTTTGGTTCCAGCAAGGGAATGCCCAGATGCTGACATGACCCGATGGGATAGGAAGGAAAAACAACCACATTGTTCCGTTCTGAACAATATTAAGGTGCAAAATTTCAATGGGTTTGTCACTGCGAGTCACATTTCTATTTTCATGCGAGTGCCTTAGTAATAATCTATAGGTTGTTCCAGAAGTGGAAAAGTGATGGAAAGATTTCTTTCCCATTATGGATTCACTCTCCATGCTATAATTCAAGATTCCTTGTGCCAGGAACAATGACAAAGGAGAATAGCTGTAAAATGCTGGTGAGGACTTTCACCTTCAGAGGAAAAACAACAGCCATAAATTATAATCCAAACCCAAAATTAAACCTTAAACCAGTAATTAATATTTGCCCTCCTTCACGTGCCTAGAGCACTGAGCTAAAAAGTGTCGTGGTCACAGGGAAAGCTATTCCTTTTATGTTTGGGTGCCTGCTTTTTGAACTGTAAGCACATTTTAGCATGTGTATTCACCATACAATCTGATATTAATTTTAATTATTTCCAGCATTAAAGGCCCATGACACTATTAGCTGACCATTAAAAGTCATCTATAGCTCATTATCAGTGATTAATCACCTGCTGTCTTATAATTAATGTTTATTAGGGGAACAGCAGTTTAATAGCTGCTCCATATTTTCTGTGCTAATCAAGGAAACTTAAAAGGCAGTTAAGATGGACTGTCAAAAATTTCAAATGGCATTTTTTGACATTGACTTTTATGTCTGGGGAAGTAAACTGTCACTGAGAGGTAAATTTACCAGCTAAAAATATGTAGGAAGGAAAAACACTAGAGACTTATTTTACTGTAGTAGTCACTGAAGCCTAAATGGACTATTTTCTTTTGTTGAAACTGCCTTAAATTTCCAGAAATTTCCAGAAATTTCCAGATATTAGTCTGGCCATGCTAGGATCATCTTGCCATATTTAGCGTATAGGTCTGTGACCATCTTTCACTTTTGCTACCGTGCAATATCTCCAGCTTGCAAAACTCAATGAAAATATCCCATGTTTCATACTATGAGGAGAGCAAATAGGAAGTTTGAGTCTTAAGCTGATGGACGTCCACAGAAATTTCTTCTCAATCACTATTAAAACGTTCGAGAAACTAACCCAAGTGATACATAATATAAATAATTTTTTCATCTGTGGATCAAGTCCCCACCTACTTGTTCTCACATCAAGATGAAAATGCCTGCCCCCAAAAGTACACCCAACTTCCTGCTGGTCACAAGAGAAAACATGTGCCATCCCTTGCAGGTATCAGCTGTAGCACTGGGGGAGCAGTTAGGTTTGGTTTTTTCTTCCATCTCTTCTGTATTTCCCGAATCCCAATGCTTTAGTGATCCAGTATCCAAATTCCCTTCAGAAATTACTCTGTGCCATTTTAAATGCATGTTGTAGTGCGCGGACTAAAATATATGGTTTTGTTTCGTTTTTTGTTTTTTCCTTAGAGTTTACTCTACTATACTACTCTAACTGTAGTTAGGATATACTATTCTACCTATACAGAGCATTTCTCTCTTTACGGCCTCTGGTTTTTTTGGCTAAATGAAACAATGCTTTTCACACTCACCGGGTACCATAGTTTGTGTCCCCCTATCATCAGTTTTGCAGCTCTTCTCTGCTCTTATTCCCATTTGAAATAACATATCCTAAGCAAAGCTATTTTCTTTCAGAGGAGGCTTTGCTGTCTTGTGTATTTATACCCTCTCTCTGTTGAAAACATATCTCATAATTTTGGTTATATACTCATCTTTTCCATAGCTGCATAATATTTGTGCCTGATATTATTTCTGGGATTGCCCTGAGGTCCCTCTCTAGCTCAGTAATCTATTACCTACTTTATGATTAGAGGTTACATTAAGTAACCATACATTCCTGGCTTTGCCTTTTTGTGCTACGATACTTTGTGCCATTTCTATTACTCCAATCTTCTGTGTCATTCATTTCATTTATAATGTATTCCTTTGAGTTAAATGATAAAGGATAGCATTATGCTATTAGCAATCTCTATCAGATCTCAGCTTTTGTACAAGGGTTATGGACTGGAACATTAATTAAAGCTGATTCTGGAGAACTCTCTGCGGGCCGCTTCCTGGCACAGCAGTTTCCTTTCCTGCACTGTCTTACCACTGTGCTGTTCATTTTACCTTGGAAGTCCTAGTTACCTTCTTCTTTCACTAATCTTCTCTCACTTTTCCATGTGCTGCTAACTTGGAGCAAGCAACTTTAAGCAAGCACCTAAATTACTTAAAATATAATCAGCTTAATACAGTTGCAGTATGCACGCTTTGAAAGGAATTCTCTCATTTGGAGCAGAGCCCAAATTGCTCCATAATGGCAGA
This sequence comes from Oreocharis arfaki, assembly GCA_013398015.1. Classification (NCBI taxonomy): domain Eukaryota; kingdom Metazoa; phylum Chordata; class Aves; order Passeriformes; family Paramythiidae; genus Oreocharis; species Oreocharis arfaki. Next base: position 719,579 of record VZRR01001900.1, read on the forward strand.
ATTTCCATTGTTTCAGCAGTTTTGTGGATAAATCTGTAGGGATCTGTGCTGCAGATTCTCCTAACCATCATGTGCACCATCTTAGCTGCCAAACTCATACTTAACTACAGTCTGCTCTAATGGATTTTTCTCATTTAACAGCTCCTTAAGTTAAAGCATTCACTGAGAGAATTCCTCTAGGTCAAAGAAAGGAGGGATAGTACTTAACAAATGTTAGCTGCTGATCAGCTGTTACCCACATTCAACAGATACAAAATTTAAGTAGCAATACTACTACCTTGCATACCAAAAAAACCCAATTTTGCCCTACAAATATGTGCAAAAAAAAAAATTGAACATTTTTGGTCTGGATAGACAGTTTTGAAATCACTGAGTAAGAACGAAATTCTAATGAATTCATAAAGAATCTACATAACTGCTCTTCTGCTTTAAATATGAAGCCCTAAACTAATCTGACGAAGCGCATAATCTGAGACTTGTGATTTCTGCTGACTGATATGTACATAGAGAACTGTATGAAAGTTTGCCTGGAATATGGTCTATGGGTTAAATTAGTGATACTCCTTAATGCAGTACTATATATCTAATAAAACTCTTCATATTAGTGTGAAGGTCTGGCTCCTTCTACATACCTTGTTAGTAAGATTGTTGTCTCTGGCCATCACCCTCATGATCTCCCTTCCTTTCAATAGTTATCTGCAAGGTGTGAAGACAACTGAAGGTCTTTTCTGAATCAGAGGAAGAATTTCAGCTAGCATAGCACAAGAGCATGGCATGCTAAGCCCTTTTGGGACTTCCTTGGCTGCTATCAAACGCAGTTTTCACCTTTCACAGGGAGGAGGCAGACTTAAAGCCCTGTCCTCCCACAAAGCAAAGAAACCGAAAGATAAAAGGTGAAAAATTCTTGCAGATTTATTGTGATACTTTTCACATTTTTCCCCCCTGTTTTCTCTTTGCTTGCACAGAAAATGGTCAGCTGAATCCAGAAATCTTTCTAGGTATCTTAAGTCTTGAGTTAGTACTAAAATACGGAGACATCTGGGATTTGTCCACCGACTTTTTCTTTGAAACAACCTCAAGACAAGCTCAGAAAAATCAGGTGATTGATGAAGGTTATTTTTGCTATGAAATGCTAAACATTGGTTTCTTTCTTCAAGAACTGTTACTGCTTCTATAAGGAGGTTTATTAACAGAAGTAATTAAAAGCTGTGCAGACTTATCCATTTGTATGAGGCTATAAACATACAAATAATCCAGCAATGCATTGTTTTGCCTGTGGTATTTATTGTGTTTGAGTTTCATTTACCTCTAGATAAAAGGGAATTATTAGCCCCAGTAGAAAGGAGATTCTGCTTAATCTTGAGCATAAAGGGAGGTCTAGGGGTTTAATGGAGAAAATGCTCTTACTTGGGAGCTGATGCTGCTCCCAAGTCAGTGTTAAGAAAAATTTTACGCTGTGAGTTAACCCCATGAAAGCTCCGTGCTGACAAACAACCAGAAAGCTTAAGGGAAATATGGACCTCTACGCTTTAATTAGAAAAAGAGTTTGAATTTAGCTATGCAAGTACATTTATCAAGCCAGTAATGCACACTATTATGGCTTCTAAAGTTATAATATGGAATAAGAACATAATATATTTATTGTACAAACTGCATTTGATGCTTAATGGCAAACAATGTATTAGACAGCACAATAACAAGAAAGAAAATAATATTTACTTAATCCTTTAGCTATTCACAGTCATCTGTGATTACTAGTCAAGTCTTCATTGTAACAGTCTTGAGGAGGAATAAATAAAGATCATGTCTTTCACGGTAAAAAATAGAGAAACTGAGACAGAGGAATATTATGACCTCTGACTTTTATCAACACAAATCTCATGCTACGTGAGTATCTCAGTTAGGACCCCTGAGCATATCTAAGCATAATTTTCTTTACTCATTTCTATATAAAAAATAGTGGTTGATGTATTTTGCCTGGCTGTCATACTAAAAGCAATGTCTAGATGAGGAGCAGAATAAACCCTTCTGCTGTGCTCTGCTGCTCCTGAGGGCCAGTGGGCTGCCTGCAATTCACACAGTTCTGTTACTATCCTGAGGAGATTCTAGGAGTAAAAAGTCAGAGTTGGCTAAAATTTTCCTTGGGGATTTCTCCTGCTCTACTGCAATCTTCTTGTCCACTTTGACCAGCTGTGGAAGGTGGTTATTAATAAATTACTCTCTATACCTTTTGAAGGTAATAGTTTCAGAACCATTTTCATAACAGGAATACAAACAATTCCCAGTGCTTCAAATAACCTGGTGGTAGGTAACTCTCCATGGTAAAATATGTCTCTCTTTGTTTTTAGAAGAGAACTCCTATTTCAGGAATGGAACTTCCAAAAAATGACAATCAGGATCACTAAAAAAAAATTAAAATTCATCACTTTTTCAAAAAGTCAGATTTTCTTCAATGATATAATTATACTCAGGACCAACTCTGTGTTGAATAAAAAGCCAAAAATTAAATTTCTACCATTCTCATTAATCTTTGTATCAATCCATCCTTTATTTTGAATTGGATTGAATATATTCTCTATCACAAGTTCACATATTTCCCAGCACAGAAAGAATTCATATACGTAGAATTGCTTTTTCATCCTCAACATGTAGCTGCCAGTCATATTTTGTCACACAGGTTTCTGCTATTTCTTTTCCAGACAACATAAAATTTCAACACTAAAATATAATAAACATAAATTATCGCAGGTTCAGTATCAGTATTTATTCTGCCATGTAAATTAGTCTATTTTAAAGGATTTCGAAGATTTTTTTTTAAATTTGTGTATTTGTGACCTATGAAAATCAATGTTAACAATGCTAGGCAGGAAACTGGTGCCACCTGACCAGCTGCAACATATTGGAAAGAAAAGTTACTGCATAAATGTCTAAGTGTTGGCCAACATGGTGTCACTGTTCCAGTCAGAGTATTTATCAGAAAGTGATTGCCTATCTTCTTTACAGATATTTTCTTGAACTTTTTATTTTATATTTCTAAATTTAAACTTTTTAAAATTTATATATGGTTTAAATTCTTTTGCTCTGGTGTAGGTTTTTAAGAAAAAATTTTAAGAACAAGAGAAAGAAAGAATGGGATTGGTTGTTGGTGGTAGTAATTAAAACAGCCTGTTAAATTCAATGACGAAAGTTATTTCAAAGCAAAATAGCTAATCATAATGAATTGTCAAGCAGAAAAACTAGGTCATTTTCATAGCAGTGCCAAGAGGGACTGTAGCATACAAAGCAAAAGCAGCTACCCAAGAGCTGCTAGCCCTAGTACAGCCATAGGTGAAAACGCGTCACCCTGTTTTCCATGTCCGTGTTGTCCTGCAAATTTATGAACTTTATAACTGACATGAGACAATATGACTGCTCCAGATTGCCTAAATGGGCACCAAAATCCCATATATTATCTAATTCTTATTTTTTAATTAAATAATCTTTTGGAAATTTATGACTTGATATGAAAAATGATCCATTAAAATGATAACATTAAAAAGGAACCCGTAAAAGAGACTTGCTCAGGTTTCTGTGCGTTGCCCTTGAGATTCATCCTCTTGTACTTAATAAATCTACCACAGGCTGTGTGCATAAGTCCTGTACCCAGCCTGTAGCCATGTTACCTAAGATTCACTGGGCCTGCACAGCGTGAGAAATGATAATTGTTACTAAAGATAAGGCTAATGAGCAATGATTCAGTCGGGGGAACAAAGCAGCTCTGCTGCTGCAAATGTTGCCCTTTGGGTATGATTTAGAGGTTTGCCAGAGCAGTGGGAACAGTCTGAGTCCAGAAATTTTTTGCCACCTTGTCACTTCGAACATCCTCTCCCATTTCAGTGGAATGCCTCTTTCAGTTCTAGTTTTCCAGCACCAAAGCCTGGGAACCAGGAAATTGGATGAGCCAAGGAACCACCTCAGAACAGGCACTCTCCTGTGGGAAACCCAAACTTGTCTGTTTCCACCCCAGCATTTTATGGTAGCCACAAGCGAAAATACTGATTTGCAGTACTCGAAGATGCTACTCCATTTGTCTTGTGGCTAATGTCATCTCTTCTCCCTTTCATCCAGTGAAAATTAAAGTTGTCTCATGAAGTATAACATCTTCCATAGGGAGGACAGTATATCTGCAATGAAGATATTCTATTAATGCAAAATTATGTTACAATGGCAAATTGCTCTTACTGGCTCCATTTTTTATCAATTTTATTTCGCCTTTCAATTAAAAAAAATAAGTTTTTGATGCAACTCAGTTGCTTTTGTTTTTTTTTCTTTTACAGATGTATTCATACTGGGTAATGCTTTATCCCTTGTACTGGTTAGAGCAAAAGTACTTGGCATTGTTGAGACCTAAGACTCAGTCATTTCGACCTTTAACCTGAGGGCTGGAACACTGATCTGGGTGAGATAGCCCAGAATTGTGACTGTTTGTAGGGTATCTGGAATGGAAAATGAGAGTGTGAAATTAGCAGCTCTGAAACATTCACTTCATTCGTTTGTGTTTCATCTGAAATTAAACTTCCCAATCTGTTGTTTGGGGTCTCTTGTAAATTTCCTAAACACCAGTAATTACCTGAAAAAATTTTTATAAGCCTCATTACATTCTCCCATTTTTTCTAACTTGCAACAAGCTTTTGTTTAAATGGGTCCTTCATAAAAATCTATCATTAAGTAATATATAAATTTTCTTTCTATAAATAAAAAGTGTTGCACACATATTTTCCTCACATAAAAATCAGAGGTCACTTAACATTAGATTTGAGCTCACAATTATATTTGAAATGTTATGTTAAACTTGTATAATTATTTGGTGTTTGAGTTTTTTAATCCAAATGAAGTCTACGAACATTATCTGTTTTACATGTAATTAAAATAATAAAATCACCCCACTGGGCCTCTATTACGTTGATGGATAGCTCTTTTAGATATGGAGATTTGTTAATTCAAAGGACTAGTAAAAGGACTATCTTAAGTCCTTTTTTATCTGTGTCATTGAAATCTTGATTTTCTCATCCTGATACGAGCAGTGCTTTACATAAATGTTCACAGAAAAAGGGAAGGATTCAGCTCATGAATGAAGACACTTAATTTAGGTGCTTACATATAGGTTCTTGTTTATATCCTTTGTGTCTAAGTACCCATTAAACACAAACAGCAAAGCTTACACATATACTCACGTCAACTTACAGCAGACATACATTTTGTCAATGATTGACCACCATTAGGTATAATGATGGTTTAGACAAATGCTTTTTATGCTGACACCTTCTAGAAGATTAATTTGGTCAAAAATAGGTATATAGTACCATCAGAGACATCCTGCAGCATCCCTCTTGTATACTAGTACAGCTCCAGAAAGGTGCAACTCCCTCATAGCTCCAAACTTGCTGGCAGCAAGATACCTATGTTCAGGGAAATACATTAAATCCCCTATGCAGACATTATGACTTGAGTATTTTAATCTGTGCTGTGAAACTCACCTTTATCTAGACTAAATTTCTACTCCTTGAATTGCTCTCCTTATGCTGTTTTCCTGCAGCTTTCTTCCATGAAAGATTTCTCTACTTTAATAGGCTGGTGAAGAACTGAAGGCTGACATATAACATATGAAATATATAGTTGCTAATAATTTTCTCAGCTAGACAGTGGTGAAATAAGGTTCTTGTCCTCAGCCTGAAAATGTGCATATAAAAAAACACTAACCTTCTGATGTCCGTCAGACTTACACGTTTGTTTCTCTTTGGTGTTTTCAACTCTGCAATTATACCTGGGGACAGAGGGAGATACTATACCCTTCTGCATTCTTGCACTGTCTTGTTTTTTTTTTTTCTTTTTGACATAAGTCCTCTGAGTAATTTGAGACACACCCATGACACTAGCACAACTGACCACGTGGGGCTACATCCTGTCCTTCCAAAGAGTTACAAGTACTAGGAAAACACAGTGTACTTCCTTGGAAGATGAGTGTGTTTCAGTTTTGGGCATATTTTTCTGTGCAATGTTGTATTTAGGGTATTATAAGTGTGGGGTTTTTAAAAAATTGTTTTCTGTTTTTCTTGTTTTCTTACATAATGATGTGTCACATAACGGTTTGCAAGTTTAACAGGAGAGCTTGTGGTTTTAACATTTTTGCTGTAATATCACCAATGTTTATTTCTCCTGCCCGAAACAAGGTAGAGAGTTCTATGGGTCTGAAATTCCCAGTGGCCGTGTACAGTACTATACTTCAAAACTCCATTTAGAGGACAGAAAAACACAGGAAATTAAGAGTCCTCTTTACTAGTCCCTAGGTATCTCTTAAGTATTTGTTTTCTAATCTGAACAGTATACTCACTTTCTTCTTTTTCCTTTTTTATTTTAAATGGGGGGGCTCTTTCACAAAATGCCAAGGTCAGTATTACAGCAATAATAAGAAATGAGTTTTACTGCTTCTAACACCATTTACTTCCTCCTGTACTGCAGAGAATATTACACTCAACAAAAAAAGAAAAAAAAATCTCATTCAAACAGGCATTTTCTGCCTTAATGCTTGACTTTCCGTGAATAAGTAACCTTTTACATTTTGAAAAATTTTGTGGCAAATTATCTCTCTAAATAGAGTTTATACATACTACATGACATGCTACAAAAGCAAGAGCAAATAAGAGGCAGAGAGAGATTGCAACCTTTCTTGTAAAGGTTTATCGGTAGGGGGATAAAATTACATATTTGTTATTGCAGTTCATTATCACTGCTGTATTACCAGTGGAGAATGTTGTTATGCACTAAATATTAAAGTATGGAGATTGCATTTTTATTAGTTTAAGATACTGTTGAATTTCTTTCTAAGTGTTAATCTTGCCTTCTGTATCTGGAACATATTATCATATTACTTGAAAGATCAGCAAGTATTTTTGTTGCACATGCAGAGTAGTATCTGCAGGTCTGAGTCTCCCATGCTCTAGCTATTGCAGCACACACATTTTGGAGTCACAGAATGCCAGGCTAACATATAATGCACTTGTGGGACACTACCACAAGGTAATATCGACAACAAATGCCTAGCATGATTGTAAAGAAAACTAGAATTTCACAATTCAAAATGGAACTGAACCTCCATCTGTGGTAAGGTTTTGAAAGCGGCTCTCCTCATGTGCAGCCTGGCTCTTCGAAGTTTCTTGACACCCCACATCAGAATAATTTCTTAAACTGAGGTAAAATGCCGAAGAAAAAAAGGGACATGTACAGTCAGACTGTTATAGTTACCCAAGCACCCACAGATGAAATTAGATACATACTAGCACATGAGGGGCAACTGACGTAGATTGAACACAAATGAATTACAAATGCAATATAATCGGATAGTTTAAGCATTTAGCTATTGGTCTCACTTTTGTCTAAGCACTTTTAAAAATTAAGTCCTTGAACACCTGTAGTCTAAATATGAGTGTGACTGAATATAGGGATGTGTACCCAGAGCAGTCATCAAACCTTGAGTGCTGCTTCTCAGTTACACAAGAACTGGAATTAGATCTAGTTTCAACATGAAAACCACCAGAAATGCTTACAGCCTTCACATATCCCACATACCTGTAGCCAAAAAAGCACCTTTCCCCTGATTCCCAGAAAATCCATCCAAAGCAAATTGTGTGCTTTAAAAGACAGAGGAATGAAATTCGTCAACAATAAAAAAAAAACAGCAATAGCAATATGGGCATAATAATTATTTTTCCCAAGCACATATGGCCAGCGTCCTTGGATAGGATGAGGTAAGCATGAATCCCCTGCCAGTACTGGGCCAATATCTAGGCCACCTTTCCTGTGAAAGTTTGGATAAGATGATCTTTAGATTTCCTTCCAACTTGAGCTGTGCTATGCTATTTCATTTAATTCTATTTTATTCTATTTTGTAATTCCAGTTCATTACTTTGTGTCACAAGTTATTTAATAAAATGCAATAGCTGTACTTTTCCTCTGCTGCAGTTCCTGAATTCAGAGAGTGCCTACCAAGAATTCTGAATGAGGCCTAGGAGAGAAATTAATTGTAAGACATATTCTCCTGTCTTGGCATCTGTCCCAGTGGGAAGCCCCACAAAACAGGGAGGATTTCTCTTGAATGGTATTTCTTATGCCTTTCTTTGAGACACCTAACCAGGAAAATATGTGAGACCTGCAGCTTTCCATCGTTAACATCCAGTGTCCTATACTAGCTGGAGTCTGTTGCTCTTAATGACCTCTTTGGCTGAGTTCAGCCCTGTGCTTAACTCTTCCCAAACACTGCCTCAGGGAGCATTTACTCAGCACATTACAGTTTTGTGCAGCAGACCTCACCTCAATCACTGAGTCCAGGTCTAGCTGGTAAGCTGCGGGCCTTCAGCACCTGGCTGAATTGCAAATGTGCTGCTCCCAGGGCTGACAGGCTGTGCAGTGGCTCAGTGCATGTAGCCCAATGTGCAGTTCTCTTTCTGGTTTTCTCTGGTGCACACAGGTGCACCAGAGGGTGCCTGTACAGAGCCTCACCTCACAGGGGCCCTGAGCTGCCATCATATTTAATACTTAGACCCAGTCTCAGGGATTTAGAAAACATTGGCCATCAGGATACATTTCGTGTCCTTTCCTTTCTTTTACTACCATTCATTTCCTCCAAGAATAAGCCAAAGCTATGACTTATTCTTGGATAACAATGCCTCATATCTTATGCTAAGTCTCTTAGCAAAATACTTCTGAAAGTTATGGCAACAGAGCCTGGAGCCTGAGGAATTGGAACCATAAACAACCAATAATAAAAAAATGACACAACTGCTGTTTCTAAAATATAAGAACAGAACCTTAAGTATCCTAAACCTTAGAAAGTTATTTCATATAACTTTCTAAGGTAATGTTCCTTTTCTATTTTACAGCATCATTCAAATGGCAAGAAACTAGGAAAGTTGGTGGGGTTTTTTTCCTGCAAAGCACATTTCAGTGTCCAAGAAATCTCAAACAGCTTCAAGTTTTGAATTCCTTTTCACTGAATCCAATATTTTTCACGCAAAACCCTAATGAGAGCTCAGATTATGATGGAGGTTAGAGTATGCTGTGATGCTGGGAACATAATTATAAAAGGACAAGTACACTCCCTCTCTGGGTCTGAATTTTAAAAAATGATTTCAGCAAAAACATATTCATTTCCATGACAGATGTATTTCTTTCTCTTCCTTAAACTCCAGAACTGAAATATTAAGTAAATCAGTTTATTGAAATACTGAACTTACCCTACATAAACCTAAAAAATATTAATTGCTACCAAACTAAGTCAAGTATTTTATAAGGTCTTGTTTCCTTATAAACAGATTTCTAATAAGTTTAACAGACTACTTAATTCTCAACACAAGATCACACTAGAGAAGGAAAAGTGTGACAAAATAAAGGTGACTTTTCCTAGGTTTTTAGCTAGCTATAAAATTATAACATTAGTTCTCTATTAATACACAAATCAGTAAGCAGCTTCCACTATTGTTCTAAGAGAGAGCAAACATTTTATACAACAGCCATTACCATCTAAATGTAGAAGAATATAGTAACACACTAGAAGTAACATGGATTTCTTCTTAGCTAACATTTTTATCTCATGCATAGAAATTCAAGTCATAAAGTTTGAAAACCTGCATTAATATAAATGCATAGGCTGTTTTTGCGTAATTTTTCAGCTTAATTCTGAAATATTTATTCATGTGTCTAAATTCTAAAAATCTACTAGAGTGCTCTTGAAAACTAGGCACAAAACCAATCCCATTGATGAGTAAAGTGTGTTCAAAGTCCAGTAACTAAATACAGTTTTGTGCATAAAACTTTTGCAGAACATAAAAATATTTTTGTAGGTCTGGAATCAAACTTTCTCACAGATTCACAGGTCTGTGAACATAGTATAATCTAGCGTAACTCTATGCAAATTCACTGGAACTATTTCTTGTCTTTTGGGTAAGCATTCTTACTTTGATCCTTTATTGCATACTTATTTTTATAAATTAGATTTTGTTGAAGTAAATTGTCTTCACTGTTGTGTTATGTTTAAGCTGTACTGTTATGTATCATCACGACTTCTACGAAAATTATCAATTAACAAATAATTTTTATTTGGTGACCACTCATTTTTAAAATAATATTGTAAAGATAACATAATAGTGAAATTGTATTGCCTAAATGTGCCAAATTTCTTTACATAAAAATAGTAATTAGAGAGTCTGATAAATGTTCAGCAGATATAAGTCACTTCGATGGTATTCAACAACTGCAAATAAGTCTGTGCTATTAATTAAAACTTAATGACCTGAATTTACCTGTTATTGGCAAAATGTGGTTTATAATTGCACAAGAAGTTAAGTAGCATGGCTAAAATAATGCTAAAAGGGCAAAATGGAAAGAATTCACTTACTCACAGAATGAATTGAGATTTCGTAACTGAGCTTGTCCTTTTAATTGATAACAAACCTCGTAGGTTTTCTCTTTGCTTCATAAAGTTATCACTTTAGATATTTTTGTAAATCAATACATCACAAATATTCTATGGAATTTTGGTCCATACATTGCAGGTACAATGGAAAGGGCTTTATAATTCAGTTATGAAATGGTTACCAGATCATAAATTTCATCTTGATTAGCTTTTTAATCTAACATATTAAGTCTTGAAGGTCTAGTCTTAATGCCCAGAACATAATTCTTTTACATATTAATTATATTGTTTCTATTAGAGAAAACCAAGAGACACTGCCCTTGAAAACAGCTATTTGCCACTACTATTGGTGGTAGTACAATGCTTGAGTCAACTTTTTCTTCTGAGACAAAATTGCTTCCATTGGGTCCTTTATTTTCACTCCAAAACACCGTCAGGATCTGTCCCTGTGATGTGTGAGAAGCCAGATTGAGAGAGCACTCAGGGCTCCAACCTATGGCCTTCAACACGTCTTAGTTCTGCAACAAAGTGTTGTCTTTCCCTTCTTCCAGCATCTGCTGCTGTCTCAGAGCGGAGACAGGGGAGCTGCCCGCAAGGCTTTCTCGCAGCAGGGCAGGGCTGGGAGGCTCTGCCAGCTCCATCCTCTGAGCTTTCCAGTTGCAGCCTGGAACAGCCCTGAGCAGCCTGAGCCAAGCTCCGAAAACCAGTTTGGATTAAGGGACTTAACTGAGCTCTTTTCTTGGTCTCTAGAAACAGAGACCAAATGGGTGCAAATTGGTTCCATTTTCTCCCACCATGCTTTCTTCGGGGGTTTTGGTTTTTTGTTTGTTGCAATTGTTGTTTGTTTTTAAAAGTATGCACCGTAATACTCCCCAAACTTTCCTGTGTTTGTTCCTTCTACTCATCCTTCAGTTTCAAATGAATAAGTGTAAATGCAAAACATTTCATCTTATCTACTAGAAAAATGCAAACCAATGAAAAAACAGAAAAATTTCACCAAACAAATACATTATAATTATGAGGGAAAAAAAGTGAGTTCTGAGGGGTTTTGCTGCTGAAGGCTGTGAAAATAGAGACACGGAACATCTTGATTTTATTCTGGTTTTGTATTAAATTAATAATAGGTGATTTTAATAAAAACCCCAAAACTAAATAAAAGGGGGTTTAGCCACAAATGTAATGATCAAGATCAAATTTTGTTATAAACAGGTTAAAAATGTATATATATATATATATATGATCCTGATTATAAGAAAATGACATATACAATCATCTTTTAAAACCTAAGTTTCAGGAAAGATTTACTAGAGCTAGGAGCAACATCTTGATTAACTTTTAACCAGACTGTTAGTACTAAAGAAATAAATACTGCTTAATTAATTGCAAAGGTTTCACCATTTTAAACCAAGTTTTCCTGTGCAAATTGTAGTTTTGGTGTTAATACTTGGCCTGCAGTGACTTTTGCTGCAGTTACAGCTGAACATGTTTCCTTTTCTTCCTGTTACAGACTTTTTGTTCAGCGTTAACTCACACTGTTTATTTGGAGATATGTGAGATTTGCTGCACATCTGTGACTGTGAAATCGTTCTTGCTTATGGTACGTGCCTTTTAAAATATTTCTGGTGAAAACAATGTGGCATTATTAAACACTATTTTAGGACTAGATTTGTGTGACAGCCCCACTCTTGAGGAAAAACTGGCTGACAGGGTTAGGTGATTCAGGCTGGGTCTTGACTTATTTCGTCACCTTCTATACTTCTTGGTTTCATAAATTTAGAGGAGAGAATATTCTGATTTTGTTACTTATGTTGATTAAAAATAAAATCCATGCAACTCCTCAGGTCCTACACAACACAAAACCGCAAGAAAGTTTGTAAAAAAGCTCCTGCAAGGCCAAAACTGATAGGGCAAATTTTGGCACAAGAAACAATGAAAAGAAAAAAAACTTCTAACAGTAACTAGAACAATGTTCAAAAGACACCCATTAGAAGATAATTTTTTTAGACAGTCAACAGAAGAACTTGCAGAATTGTTACAAATTAATTTTTGGTCCATTAAATATGTCCAAGAAATTCCATTATACGGGTATTTTAAATTATGATGTTTTGTTTGCTACTTTTTTGCTGGTCTTCTAGAAAATAATCTCTTGAAACTTTGTACCACCAATCCTCTTTTATAAAATGAGGAGTTTTTTCCATTCATTTCAACAGTGAAATTAGGAAGATGATGAAAAACACACTCACATTAAAACTGTTCCTTCATCTTTATTAGAAATATAAAATTCTGTCATTGTTCATTGCTCTGAGAAGTCAATAGACAATTCAATTAGGTATTGGTGCTTTATACCAACATAATATAAACTATTATAGAATAATTTTAAGAGGAGAAAATGCATATCTAAGGGATGGAAAAAAATTATTAACAAGTTAATAACTGAACACGCTTGTGGATGCTGAAAAGCTGCTGGCAGAGAAAAATCCACCATTTTGCAAGTATTCTGTTAAGTCCTTGGTTTCAACACACCAAGCAAGATGGTTTTCTAAACACCTTGCAGGTGTGTCCTATTAAGAGTCAAACAGGTGGTGTGGGGTCTGGCCAATCACTTGGAGAGGTGGTTGGACCAGGGACCAATGATCCCTGCCATAGACCAATGCAGGGATTATATAAGGCCTACCTGTAATTAAATAAAAGGGGGTTTTATCATTTCCCTCAACCGGAGCTCTGACTCGGACCTCCAATTTTTTCTGCGTCGCCTGTGCTTCAACTGCAACACACGCTCACTAAAATTATACACAGTGGGAGTGAAAACAAAGCTGCTGTAAATATCAAACGATTTTATTTCTAATGTCAGCATTTTCCCGTTATCCAGTTAGAAGTTATGCCTTGTTCCCTCAAGACATTCAACAAATGCAAAAGTATCTGTACAATAGGAGCATTGTACACATGCCAGTTTTAAATCTACAATGTTTTTGCTATAGCCCATACAGTGTAAGTAATTTCTTGTTAAGCAACTAAAAAATTAAAAGGAACATTTTCCATTATATTATCTAGCCATTCATATTTAACCTTGAAAAGTTACTCAGCTTCTTATTAAAGCTTATAAAAATACTGATCCCTAGTTTTGAGCTCCTTTCCTTAAAACATATTAGAAATTTGAGTATGAAGGGATGGTGGAGCATTCCTAATACCTTAGGAGTATTAAACATTTCCAAGACATTAAATGGAAGTAATGAATCAATACATGTTCTGGCATTGCTCATTAACACATCACTGAAGCTGAGATTTATCCTATGTTGTATGACCTAGAATAGAAATATCCTTCATAAATAATTAATTGAAAGACATATGATACTGGATTGCTAATCTGCAAGTAACAGTTATTCTCAGCAAAGCATTTTTTAATTAGGTCAGAAATGAAAACTGAACCTGCTGGCCAAAGTGACCTATTTTTCCCTGTAACCACTATGGAGTTACTTTCTTTTTTTGTCATGTAGTCTCAATTAATTGTTTTAATGACACAGTTAATTTTGCTCCTATCTGCATGCATATTCATGTGCTGAAAAAATGAGATGCTGGAGCAGAAGAGAGGCTACTTAACCTCTGTATAGGTCTGGACATTTGAAATCACTCCTATAGCAGGTAGTTCCAGGAACTTTTAGCACAGAACAAGGGTCATCCTTGGGTCTTTTGAAAAAATTTCAGCATTTATTAAGTCTTTTAAATTAAAAATTCAGATGGCTGACAGGAAGCTCAAAATGTGAAAAAAATCTAGGTAAGGTGTTCAGCTTAGTGATGCTAATTTTCTCCCTCCCAGAGGCTCAGAGGGAGAAATTGCCACTGATTGACATTATCTACTAGCTGTGGAAGGTGGGTTCCAAACACCTTCACAGCATTTTTAAAGATTTTTTTGTTATTTTTATACAAAGAATTTAATTGACTTCAACTACTTATGAAAATACCATTGGGAGAAATCACTGCTACAAAGAGAAATATTTCAAGTAGTTATGACATTTCCAAGTAAATTCTGTAGTTCAAATGTGAGATGAAATTTGGCATTAGCACCAGGAAGAAGTGTAGTCAGAGCTCATTGCAAACAAGAAACATCCAAAGGTCTTCCTTAAAGATGTAGGGTCCTTTTAAAATAGTTTAAATTGGGGCCATGGAACAGGTCAAAAACTAATCTTGGGGCACTCATCATCATTCAGGCACAGTTCACTTTGCCAGAACTCTGGTTCATGTCTCAGAAAGTTGGCAAGGCTCAGAGAGACCACTGCTTCACTACAGGAATCCAAAGCAGGCTTCAGAAAATTTGGGTTGGGTATACAGCTACTGAGTGTCTAGATGATTATATATGCTTATTTCCACATCACCAAGGGAAGGAAAACTGTGTTTTGTAGTTATCAGTTTAAGATTGGACAGAATGGATTAGATTGAGAAGAATTCATGAAGTTTCGAAGTCAGAGGTGCCCTGTATAATGAAATCAAACTGCTCTGCAGTGTCAGACTTATTGTACTGAAATAATTCTGCTTCTTCACCCCCTTTACCACATTTCCTGCCAAACAAAACCAGTAAACTGGTAAAATATTATTAAAATTTATTATCAAATTCTCAAGCAGAAATGTTAACTATAGAAAGTAAAAAAAAATTGAAATTTCCTAAGAACAAAATGAATTACCCATTTATGACTGTCGTATGCACGCAACCTCTCTGCTAGTAGGTATATATGAATTTGAAGAGTTCAATGCCCAAAATATCAAATGTTTCTTCCTGACTTGCTAAAAAGGACATTTCATTCACTGTCAGCTCTGTAAAAGAGAGGATGTTAGTATTGTGGCTTTGAGTCTCCTCTTTTTCTTTCACATCTAATTCCAGTTTGTGATTTCCATACTGTCTCCCTTGGAAAATGGATGGGGACTTCCAAGAAACATGAAACGTTCTTTACATGCAGCAATTTTCATGTTATTTTTTGGGAGAAATTTAGGGAAATCAGAGATAGGACATATTTTTTATCACCAACTTTGTTGCTAAATCTTTAGAAAAATCCCACTCTAGCTGATTTTTCCTAGAGTAGTAGTTGTATCTCTCGAATATTTATTTCGAAACAATCAGGTTTCACTCATCCAAAATAATTTTCTCATTGTATGCACAATTCTTACAAATTGAATATAAGTTTTTGGATAAAAATTATCCAATTACTCTGAGAAATACAGGTTTGAGGCATATAATTGTCCAAGTGATGACAAACAATTATGTTAGTTAATTATAATTCTGTTCCCTCTGATTATTCCTGCCCACTTCTGAGCTCATTCTTTCTCCCCTCCTATGTGATCCATTGTGATTTTCCTTCTTAGCCCTGGCAGACAACAGAAAAAGAGTTCTAAGGCAGCACACACAATTTGTTGTTGAGCTAGAGAGGGTGAGTTGTTTTCAGATACACTACTCGTGTGTCTGTCTAAGAGCCACAGGAAAACAGCATCTGACAACATTACACAATTCCTTCAGGAATTACAGATCACTTCATGAAAGATGGTATAATACTTCCATCCAAAAATATGCTATAGAATATATATTAAGTTCTATGATTCATGAGGCTTTCAGAACTGATAGTTCTCTTCTTCCAGAGAAATAACATAGGGGGAACTTCTTTAACATTGACCAGTTTTTCCCGTTCATTTTGCCATGTCTTTATCATCTCAACAAGTCACTCTTCACCTCACTAGTAGCTTTGAAAATTCTTTAATATTTTGTTAAATGGATCTCACTCGAAAAAACAGATTTTTCTTTCTCTTGCAGTATGAGATGGTTTCTTTTGTGTGAACATGCAGAATACATCTGTTCAGGGTCACAAACAATAGGAAGGTTTTGGGGCCAAAAGCTTGTGAACTCTTTCAGTATAAACATCATTTAGATCAGTCATTGTGCATTAACAGCCTCAGGATAAGCTTCAGAGTTTCCCCTAGTTCTACACCTTCAGTATTAAAGTCTTGTGATGTGCCTTTATTATGGGCCAAGCGACATTAAATTTGTCAGTATGCCCAGGAGCCTGCTGTCTTTGGGCAGGTGCGACCTGAGCTTCATCTTCTCATGGAGAAATAAATCTGTACTACTGTCCAGTGAGTGCAAGAAGATGCCAAGTGCAGCCTCTATTTGGAGAGGGTCACTACAGATTTCACTGTGGAGAGGTCTGTAATACGCTTTTTTGAGGTGAGTCAACACCTGGCACTTGTCTTGTGTGATCAGCTCTAAGGGGGAAAGATGTCTGCAACCCACCTGCACTTGCAATCACATTGATACCAAAGATTCTAAAAAATAAAATACAAATTTGTAGTATTTCTGAGCTATTCAAGAATTCAATGAATTCTCTTGTCTCTCTCCAGGTATTTCTGCAGTATATATTCAATATACTTATTCTTTATGCAATACGCATCTCACATGATAAAAAAGCAAATTCACATTACAACAGAAAGAATTTGGAAGCTACTACTATGCAAAAATTCCACCCGTCCATAAAAGGTTAAAAATCTTAGTTACAAATGCGATAAATTAGAACTAGTTCTGATCTGGCTCCAGTCTGAAGGTATTCAACATGACTCCATGTTATTTTAGCATGTGCTCAGGCATATGAGATGTGTTAAATTCACACTTATTTGTCCTTCATCTTAATATACCTCCTCAAAAATAATACCAGTCTCACTTTCATTTTCAGAGTTTTAGACTGTTAGTGTTAGTGCTAGTGAGGTAGAAAAAACATGCTATATTTGCATGCATATTAAAACTAGGAATGACACAAGTTGATGTCAAGAAGATAGAATGCAACTATTTAAAGATGCTTGTAGGAAGAGGTGTTGTCACTTTTGTATTCTTTCACTGTCACAGCCACAACAATTTTACTATATAACAAGCTATTAGAAGGGTTACTTTACTATAAAATCATATAACCTTAATTTTGTTAATGAGGATGACTGTAATACATATGCTGATTCTGCTAAAAATGTTGATTTATTTGACTTTTGGCAAGGACACTTATTTCTACAAAGGCTTTCATTGTACGATGAGGGTTTGATCATCATATAGCAAACGATTTTCAATTGAATACTTGCCAAGGTGGGAACAGACAGAATTACAATCCCTCCTAAGACTGCAATGGTTTAACTTACTGCGAGAAGATATTTTTGTAAAATAGCTTTTCCACCAAAGTAGAGTGGAGCACTCAGGGACAAATCCCAGTGTCTGTTGATGCCTTTTAGAAAAGGGTTTAAGACTGATTCAGCTAAAAGTAACCTAACACACAAGATCTCAGCTTGATCTTCACAAAAATTTCCTGTGCAGAAACACAGCTGTCTGGGGGAAGTATTTCCCATAGCACCACACACATTATGCTTTCCACTACATGGCTCTTCCTCCTCTCCTTCCCAACAGAAATGGACCAGCAGGTGCAGTTAAGTAATGAACAGCAATCATTTCATTCTTGTGGATGGCCCAGGTCTCTAACAACAAGGCTCAAAACATGTTAGTATGATGTGTTTTCAGTATTTTGGTAATTTTAAAGTCATGGATGAAGTTAGTGAAATGCTCATAATCTGGGGTAATATTCTATTTACACTATATATTTACATCTGAATATAATCCTTCTTTGTAGTACCTTAGTAGCACAGTAATAGAGATACAGAATTATCACTAAATTTCTCTGCTACTGCCTTATAAAGTAATTAAAAAAAAAAAAAAACTGAGGCAGAAAACAAAGCATAATGCTGTACTTAATCAATTACATTTATCAAAACCCATCAAGCAACAAGGTATGCATATAATTGTATTTTCACACACAGATCTTCAGATGAGAGCAAGAAAAAGGCTCACTGTGAAAACCAGTTACTGAAAACCAGTTGGAAGTCTTTAATCTCCACCACCACAAAGCAGACCTGAGTTTCCAGTTCCAACAAAGAATGTGACAAGGGCAGAGGAGAAGACCTTTTGCCCTATAAAGATCCAGGGATGAATGGAGATGAGGGATAGAAAATAGCATGTGGTGGTGGTGGTTGTGGTGGAGTGAAAGACTGGATCAAAATAAATACAAGCCTGGAGTGATAATTCAGGTTGCCTGAGTAACCTTAATTTTCAGCAGTTACATAATTTCTGGGTCCTTTAGTTGCAGCCTTAGGGTTCTTTTGGCACAGTTCAGAGGCAGTGCAATAATAAGGCTTTACAAAAAACAACCATATAGCACTGCTGAAAGAAGATGACCCCTTCGTGTACTCAGCAAGGATATTCATGTTAAACCAGCCACAACACTGGTAACACTGTTAACCTCCAGCTGGTCCTATCCTTCAGGGAATGAAGGCATACTAAAATTTTTCTGCTATTTTATAAATAAGGGAAAGTAGATACACATGAATGATGTAATTAATTATGATATCTTAAGGAAAAAAATATATTCTGTGGTTGTTAAATATCCTGCACCAAGTTCCCTGTCAGTCTTTTCTTTACCCTGACCTCCCATGTATTTCCTCTCCCAATGTAGCTCCTAAACTCCTGTTGCCTCTACTGACTCCTGTCTGCTTTTTCTTACCCATACATTTATTCTCTGTCTTATCTCACACAAGCCCTTATTCATCCCCCTAACGTAACTGCCACTATCCCTCCCCTGCTGCTATTCAGTCTCTTGTCTCTTCCTTAGGAATACTTATTTCATTTCTATTTCTACCCCTCGATGTTTTTCTTTATCACAGTTGCTCTTGCTCCTGTCCTGCCCAACCATTTCCTTTCTCCCCTTTCTCCTGTTCATCTTTCCTACACGGTGGGAAGATGCAATGCAGGGTAGAGAGGAGGGAGGAAGGGGCTGGGGGAATGATGGGGAGAATAGAATTTGTGTTCTTAAGCTTTCTTGAGGAAGAGTTTATTTTAATCAAAATTTTAACAAAATATCTGAGTGATATATTCAGCAGAGAGTATTAGAGCCACAATGGTTTACATTTGGCAGTGCTATCAGAAACTGAAAACAGAGACTTATGATTGAAAGCTTCTGGCAACCTCACTCATTGGCATCAGAACACTGCCATCTAATACAACATGCTGTTTATTTAACAGTTTCTGTTAAATTAAATTACTTCTCTTTAATCAAGGCAGATATATTTATATTTATTTTAAATAGCCCTCCAAATGTTTCTTTTAATACTTGCACATAAATTCTAGTATAAGGAGGTAATGCTGCTGCATTTTCATTAGTATAATAAACCTCTTATGGGTTGGCCCAAGTAGAATTTATCATGGAAGAGAAAAAGGCAGGGAGGAGTTGGTATAATCAAAAATCAAGCCACATTAAAAATGTTGAGTTGTAGAAAGTACTGAGGACCTCCACAGTGTATGGAGCATGATAATGACAAGGAAAATAATAGTACCTTCATTTGTACAACTATTAAAATATAGGCTTTAATTTAGTCCGATTCTAGTGTTACTTATCATATTTAAATCTTTTTATACTCTCCATGTACAAAAAATAATGATCTCAGTGAAATCAAAACAAACAAAAGCAAAACTAAAATCAGACCCTCAGAAATGTAAATGAACAGCAGAGAAAAAGAAAGATGGTCTTTGGGACAGTAGTCTGGTTCTTATATAGGAAATATCCCACCATGAAAAGTTAACAATATTTAAGGGTTTTAAAATTAGAAGGGTGAAATATCAAATGTAATAATTGAGACTTCAATGATGGTTGAAAAATGGCGCATGTTTACGTACAGCAATACTTTTACATCTTCTGCGCGATTCTACTGAAAGAAATGTAACGTTTGGCTGGAACAGGACTACAGTTGACTTGTATTGAGAACATCATCTACATTTCATCAAACATTTTTTTCTGATTTCAAATGCAGTGTAACTACCTTCCCCACTGTTGGCACAAACTTAATGATTCACAGAAACATAAGGAGTATGAAGGAAGGCTAAAAGAAAAAAAAGGTTAATTATACAACCTTGCAATAAATTTCCAAATATTTGTGGGGGTTTTTTATTAGGTGCATAACATGGCACAATATAAAATGTTTCTTCTTTGCACTCTTACCAGTGTTGTTTGTGTAAATGTGAAGATTGCACAGGCTGAATCCTACTGAAAATAACCTTAATATCTCACTGTATAGCTTCTTTTTCCTAGAATGATTTTCATCACAAATTTATGGGTTTTTCAATACCTAAAGGCTCTCATCTTTATTGTTCTTTAAATAAAGATTACAAATCAAATTAAATGCTGGAAAGCGAAAAGGAGGATAAATGAGTGCAATCATTTTCCAAAACATGTTTTTAGGAAATTTTCTTCCACTGACCAAAAAGTCGTGATGCTTGGAATTGAATTATCCAATAACTTGAGGGCGAAAAACAAAAGACTGCAGGTCAGTGTGTGTTTAAAAATTATTTCCTAACAGTACAATATATCTTCTACTTTTCTTCCTCCTTCCCATCAAGAAGACCAATGTAGGCCTTGTGGAAGATCACATCAGTCATTTACTTCCATCTGCATCCCATCAGAAAGCTTTAGGCTACGAGCAGCATCGGCCCAACACCAGCCACAAGTCCCAAATTAATAAAAGCTTCTGCCCCTCTGCCTTGCCATAGGCTCTGCTCAATTTTCCAGGAGAAATTACAGTGTTTTCTTTGTAAGTCTGCATATAGGCCAAAGAAGAGGCATTGCTCTGGTTGATACACAGGGGAGACTGCTTTAGAGAGTCTGCTCCATCACATGATAAACCCTTGACTCCTGTACTGTAGGAAAGACTAGATTTATTTGAAGTGCAAAACGGCTCCACATGAGCTTTGCAGGAAGACACAGCAGAGAATCTCGATCTAGATGAGACTAATAATCAGAAGTAATATGTCTAATATATTAAAGTTCCTTCAGTACATTGCAAAGAGTAAAGTTAGTCTCCATTTACAGTCGTTTTATGCTCATTTTAAATCTTTCTTGCAATTATCCTGCTTGATATTTCCATTGCTTAAAAGTGATTTTCTGAAAAAAAAATCCAGGCTTTTCTCTTTCAAAAGGAATTATTTATCATGCTAGAGATGCATTGAATATAGATCTAGGCTGATAACTAACATAGCAGTGCTGCTGCAAGCTTTCTGTCAAGCATACCTAACATCAGCAATTATTTCTACAGATGGGCTAATTCAGGGATGCTGAGGTGCTATTTTCTTATATTTTATCCCCATCCTATTCCTGTATTGTTCCAAAAGTAGTTCTCTGCCAAAGACATTAAGCTAATTAAAATAATAAAGCCCCATTCAGCTGAAACAAAAACAGTACTGAAAATTCTCAAGAGCAAAGGCAAATGAGCTCGCTTAAAGATGTTTTGCCTTACCTATCATTTTCCTAGTGCATTTTTAGTTGAATGTCATAGTATTCCATGTAGTCCACTGAAATATGTGATTTATAGTGCATTTCATTATGTCCACTAACATTGCCAAATACAGTCTTTTTTAACATTCTGGATTTTTTCTCTACCATGCTTAAAAAAATACAAAAAAGAAAAAAAAAAAAGAAAAATAGAAAAAGAAGGTATTTCCTCATGATATATGATCAACCACTTGATTAAAATCAAGCATCCTTTAACCGAAATCTTAGTAGCTGAAACCTTAAATGAAACTTACTTAATTTGATGGCACAGTTAGATACTAAGCGACATGCATCTGTATGACAGGCACCCTAGATAGCCTATTCTTCTGAGACACTCATCCAACAGTCAAGAGCTAACTGCAGATTAGGCCAAATCTATCCTCTGTGTGCTGTTTCCCAAACAGCAGATGTGTTGGGAGACACTTGTTACCCATAGACATTTTGTAAATAAATTGGAAACTTAAGTATTTTTAGCATATGTCAGAGTTTAAATAATGCATTAGTTGAAAATACTTAAAGGAAAATAAGAAAACCAATGAATTTGTAGTCAAATTTAATTTTAAGGAAAATTTTCTGGTTGAAGAAACAAAGCTCCATTCAAATATATATACTTATTACAAAAAGACGGCTTTGGACATGAAACAATTTCCATTTTTGTAAATTAACATTGTAAATGACAATAAAATATCCAGTACCAGCCAGAGATGCAACACAGTCTAGAGAGATGAGATTGGCAAAAAAGCAAGGGAACAAAATCCGAATAAATTCTTTTTCATTTGTTTGTACAGCTATTTTTCCCAACACCCACATGAATATCCTTTTTTTTTCAGTAGCACAACTGAAATGGCTAGGATACATGGAAATATCACACCCCACTTTATTTTCTCACCTACAAAGTATTAAAGATACGGCACTAAGCTGCTCTAATAAAGAGGTAAAAAATCCATTTTAATGGATAGGCTTTAGGCTATCTTAACAACAGTCAGTGAGGCAAAATCTCTCAAAATAATCACCTCAGCTAACAGTCTTTTCATTATATAAGCCCAGTGACCTTAGTAGATAGTGAGACTGGATGCTCAGAGAGACTGAATTCAGTTTGTTGGCGAAGCAGCAATGCAACCTGATAATCAGGGTATAAGAATGAAGGATGGAAAGTAGACTAAGTCTTACAGCTATATTGACAGAGGATGGACTTATTATTTTCTGAAGAACCAAGCCAAATCAAACTAAAATAATAAATTAATGTTAGAAGAAAAGATCTATTTTAAGAAGAGATGAGGATAAAACACAATAACTGGGGGATTGATTGTTATAATACAATATTTATATAGTTAAATAAATATAATTTCTGACAGTTAAAATCTCTCTTGCAGACCTGAACTGTGCTGTGCTAAATTCTCTATGCTGTATTTTCCATATTCCTGCATGTGGTAGAGATACCAGGCCCTTCTCTTGACTTTTCCTATTTAAGGAAGGGCCATAGTTGCTCAAGGCTTGGACAGGTGCACCCTCTCCTGGGTAAAAAATTGCCTGGACAGACAGTCCCAGAAAGTGGTGGTGACTGGGTGGCAGCCAGTCACCAGTGGTGTTCCCAAGGCTCAGTCTTGGGGCCAATTTTATTTAATATCTTTATTGATGACCTGGATGAGGAGCTTGAGATCACCCTCAGCCAGCTTGCAGATTGAGCGGAAGTGTTGCACTGCTGGAGGATCATAAAGTTCAGCAGAGGGACCTGGATAGGCTGGATCATCAAGCTGAGGCCAATCAATCACCTGGGGTTCAATAACCCAAAGTTCTAGGTCTGTACTTGGAACACGATGACTCCATGAAGCACTACAGGCTTAGGAAAGACTTTCCAGGAGGCTGAGTGGAGGAAAAGGATCTGGGGGTGCTGGTCGACAGCAGCTGAACATGAGGCAGGGTGTGCCCAGGTGGCCAAGAAGGCCAGTGGCATCCTGGTCTGTCAGCAACAGTGTGGCCAGCAGGACCAGGGCAGTGATTGCCCCCCCTGTACTGGGCACTGGTGAGGCCACGTCTTGAGTATTTTGTCCAGTTCCAGACCCCTCACTACAGAAAGACATTGAGGTGCTGGAGGGTGTCCAGAGAAGGGCAATGAAGCTGACAAGTTTCGCTTTAGCAGCTTAGCTGAAATAGTTGATAACTAAACTTCCTTTTTTTCCTTCTGTCATGGTTTAAGCTCGGCTGGCAAATAAGTACCCATGTAGCTGCTCGCTCACTTCCCCCATCCCTAGTGGGATGGGGAGGAGAATCAAAAAAGAAGTAAAACTTGTGAGTTAAGACAAGAATACTTAATAATTGGAACAAAGTAAAATAAGATCAATAAATTATTATTATTATCATCATCATTATTATTAATAATAATAACAATAATGGTAATTAAAAGGAGAGAGAGCAAGATAAAATCCATGAAAGACAAGTGTTGCACAATACAAATGCTAAGCCACTTGCTGACTGATGCCCTGTCTCCAAGCAGAGAATAGTCTCCTTCCACCCAACCTACTGTTTATAAACCAAACTTGATGTTTTGTGGTATGAAATATCCCTTTGGCCAGCTTGGGTCAGCTCTCTTGGTTGTGCCCCCTTCCAACTTTGGGTACTCCTCCTCACTGACAGAACATGAGACACTGGAAAGTCCTTGACTTAGTGTAAGCACTGCTCAGCAACAACCAAAACAACAGTGTGTTATCAATATTATTCTCACCCTAAATCCAAAACACAGCACTTTATCAGCTAATAAGAAGAAAATTAGCTCTACTCCAGCCTATACCAGGATGCCTTCCATAGATCTGCTGGCATGGGTTTCATTTGTTTTTTTCCTGTAGTGACTTTCAAAAATATATCAGATAAACCCAACAGCAAGCAAAACTGTAATCACCAGTATTACTGTTAGTATTTGGCATACAGATTTTTATATCAGTGTTTTATTAACTCTCTGCAAGTGAATTTAGAGTGTATTTCTTTAGGAGGAGACATAGGTGCTAGAAAATATTCCACCAGCACTCTTCCATGCCTGAAAAGGAGTGGACTAGAGTTTGGTTAATAATGCCAGCTCCCAGGGAAGCTGGGGATATGGACTGCATACGAAGTACTAAATTTTTTCAGAGCCAATGAGAAAGCTGGCTTTTAACTAGATTAGATTAGCTCTTTCATGGGAGAGCAACAAACCAGAGCAAATTGCTCAACAGTACCCCTCTTAAAATGTCAAAAGTATTTTGTCGAGCAGAATCATTATTTATGTCATACAGACTTCCTGCATCTGCTTTTACTCTTATCATCACCCAAACCAGAAGTATTCACAGAGACCATCACCTACAAAGAAATAAAGATAAATGGTGTAGTTCAAAAAACAGAACATCATGCCATCAGAAACATATTTTGCAGAGGTCTTGATTTTACTTGTTTCAGATTTCTTGCTATCTGTTAAAAATTAAACGTCTAGAGAGCTACCGAATCCTTTCTGTCAAGGTAGAAATTTTCTTCTATTTTATCTAAGACAGGGCAATAGTCAGGAGAAATCATTATTAGAAATCCATGCAGCCATCTATTTTTTCATATATTCTCACTATTTCTAAATCTGCTTTCATCTTGCATGAGCACCCTTTCACGTTTCAAAGAAGACAAAATGTTGGAGGAGAGGGGAGGAAGTGCTTTTCTTTTCCTGTTTTTCTATTTAGGTCTGATTTTGTGCTTGTGTAAATCAACATAATACACTGATTTTAACAGAACTTCAATAATTACCCTGTTTGAAAACACAAACCTTTTTGAAAACAAAAAATTTCCATAGTTAGCCCCATTATCTAGGAAATCTGGATACTTTAATTTTATGTTTACAGTACGATTTGTCCCTGTGGATATAATGCCTTGCTTTTTGATTACTTCATCTGTCCATCATGCTCTCATGTCTCTCGATCTTCCACGATGCTGAGAAACGTAGTGTATGTTGTAGTAAATGTGTGATAAAATGCTTCAAAATCCTTGATCACAATCAGCTCCTCAGTTGTCTAATTAACATTCTATTTCCACTGAGGCTGGGCAGTGCAATGGAGGAGGCAGGAGGAGGTATTAGTAGAGGTCTCATTAGTCCCCATTTCCTCATTCGTCCCCAGATGTAATGCTGGCAGTCAGTCCTGCCTACAACTGTGCTGTACTCAGGCCTTCCTTATGGTGCTGCTGTCAGGCATAATTAATCAGCCCTTTTATTGATTGCATTTTGTGTATTGGCCTTTAGACCAGGAAAAATGCAGTGAATAAACATCTCTCCTGAATTTTGCCCTGCACCAGGACTTCATCACCTGATCCAACACAGAGGCCATTCCCACTGCTTCAAGAAGGTAAGATATTCTATATGTTCAGCATATCATGCTTCCAGGGCTGGTCAGGCTCTTCCCCCACACCCATCTCGCAACTGCAGGGCTGTGTGCGCCCTACTCAGACTCAGAGATCTTTTTCCTGGGTCCAATTCTGCAAATGGAAGTAGTAACAGGACTGACCTCAAAACATACCACTAATTGCCTTCTGAAGAAAGGGGACTGCTTACAAAAACTTACTTCATCCCAATTCAAGATTTATTTTAAAAACCACTCTTGGATAGCAAAATATAAAAAAAAACTTCTGAATTTTCTTCTGGGCTTAAAGCTAGCTGCTTCTATACTCTGAAATCCATGTTTACACAGCTTGTCCTATAATTTGGTGTTCTTCAAAAAGCACCCCATACTGCTGAGGTTCTCTGCTTGTAGTCATAGTATGATACAGAGTTTTTACAAGTAATCTTAGCATTGACACATTCACGTATATTTTCCACAGGCATAAAATTTAAGCCATAATTCTTACTGTAGGAAAACATTTTTTAGCTGTCTTTAACTGCCATAATTACTCAACAGCATGCCTTTTTACTGAGAATTGGGGGGAGAGAGGGGGAATGTTGTGGTTGTTCGTTGTTGGGTTTGTTTTGAGGTGGTGAGGGACAGTGCAGTGGAAGAGCAAAATTTAAAATAGAAGTGACTTATTGAGTTGGATCTGTTGTCTGTGGTGCAAGACAAGGCAAAAGGAATGAGAGGACAAGGAGCACACCTTTTACTTGCAGCTTGGTTCTTAAGGCATAATGGTTTAATTGGATGAAAATGAGAAAAAATGAAGGGGATATAGGGACAGAATGGTCAAAGGATGCCTAGAAGAAGCATAAAAAGAAGAACCACGCAACTCAGCCTGGTAGTAAAGACCATGTATAAACACTAAAGATATTCTGTTCTTTTTCTTTTTGGTCGGTTATAGACTGCTTGTTCAAACATGTTGCTGGAGTATGATTTAAGAGAGGGAAAAAATATTTAAAAACCACATAATATCTCTGACTATTTACAGGCATGCCTCAACTTCAGTCTTAACTGATAAATATAATCTCATAAAACCTTGCCCAGCAATCCAACCCAACTGACTGGCTGAAAATTGTATACATTTAAAGCATCAGCCAAACAAAGACTTTTTAAAAACACAGTGGATGGAGCTGATGATCAGCCGTAACTCTGCTCACAATGCCTCATGCCACATGCCCTTGTAGCACATGTAGCCTCACTTCATACCAAAATCAGTATCCTCTAGCTGCCTGGTACCCATCTCAGGGATGAAGGGTTAGCATTGCACCTTGGTGTGCACCCAAACTCCACTCTCCTCATTTTTCAGGTTTCTGTTTTTATAAAATGTATATTCAGATATATACAATGTAAGGCTATTGTCTTCTGTAGGAGGACACAAATTACCTTTTCCAGTCATGTGGTGGGGTAGAAAAAGTGTTTCAGCCTCAACCCAGATTCCCAATGCTGCTGCTCATGTCTACTGAATACAGCAGGAGAAGACACAGCTCTCCCCAGTGCTTCAATGAGTCAAAGCCACCAACGCGATGAGACAGGCCAGGTATCACATGGTGAGTGATACTCCTGGGTCCTTCCCAGTGGTCCCATGCTCAATCCTGGGAGAGTAGTCACATGAGTGACAGTTTCTGCTAGCCCTATTAAAGAGCTGGTCCAAGACAGATGTAAAAAGAACTAGGCAGGCAAGCAGACTCACAGGCAAAATGGAACACGTGCCCTACCCGCATAACATGTGAAGAGCC
Organism: Oreocharis arfaki; assembly: GCA_013398015.1. NCBI lineage: Eukaryota > Metazoa > Chordata > Aves > Passeriformes > Paramythiidae > Oreocharis > Oreocharis arfaki. The sequence continues at coordinate 747,537 of VZRR01001900.1, forward strand.
TACTTAAAATGATATGCAGACAGTAATGGTGTTCCCAGTTGTCATAATTTGTCCCTGAACAGTTCTCAAAGAAAAAGTTTCTTTTCTTTTTAAGTTCCAAAACTAAAAATTAAGCTGTGACTTGTACCTTGTTTTAAAGATTTAAATGAATTGTTGTTTATAGAATTCTATATAATAGAATGTTATATGGGGACTTACAGGTAGCAATCAGATTTTTCATTTGATTAGTCACTCAATATTATAACATGAGAATGATAACAAGCTACTATAGAGTCCATCACAGGTAAGGATATGAACCTCTAAGGCAATAGCTTTCGTTTTCAAAAGACTATTCTCTTGTTCAGATGTACAAATTTCTACCGATAAAAATAAGACAAGAAATTATTATTTTTTTATTGGCTAGTATCTCTAATATACAGGTTCACTAAAGTCTACCAATATGCTATAATTAAACTGTCAAAGTTTTTCAATTAAATAATTAAAGTAACAAACCCAGCATTAATAAATTGGGTATACTGTGTCTCTTCCTGGACAATTTGACTGTGGAGGCTTTGAATCATGTTTCCAATTTCTCATACTCAATGAACTGGGTTTGATTCTCATCCAGTCATCAGATGAATTAATATTAATAGTCAGTGCAGATGGTAAACTACTTACGCCATATATATTATTATGACTCCACAGCTATTGTGAGTCATTATGATGATCTGGCAACACTTCTGACCTGCTCCACATATTAGCATTAAGGGTTCAATACAAATCGAATTTATCAGTAGATCCAGTGTTTTTTCAGTTCAACATATCACCATATTATGTTAACTGAAAATATATGAGCAGTCTGAGTCAAAAAATTATAACTGCTGTTGGAAAGAGTAAAACAGAAATTATGGAAATATGATCACAAAGTCAATGCTTTGAGAGCAATTTTCGATTTTTGAAGTAGTGGTTACCATTTTTCTACAATACATTTTGCAGAACCTTGCTGCTTTTCATGAACTGAACAGGTCTAAGAGGAGCAATGACACTGGAAAAAAACAATTCAAAAAGCCCCAAAACAAAACAGAAACAACAAAACCCAAAAATAAATCCCATTTTTAAACCCACCGATTATGAACTGTATTTTGTCTATTTAAAAAATTAAGATGGTCATTTCATCTACAAGCATTAAACAGGCCCTGATGGAAATATTTCCACTGCACACGCTGTTTTTCTGGAGTAAATCATGCCAACCACCAAAGGAAGGCAACTAGTGACAGGACAAGAGGACACAGTCTTAAGCTACACCAGGGGAGGCTAAGGTTGAACGTTAGGAGGAATTATTTTGCAGAAAGAGTGATTAGATGTGGGAATGGGCTGCCCAGGGAGGTGGTGGAGCCACTGTCCCTGGAGCGGTTTGAGGAAAGACCGGGTGTGGCACTGAGTGCAATGGTCTTCTTGACATTGTGGTGTTAGGCCACAGGTTGGACTTCATGATCTCAGAGGTCTTTTCTAACCAAATAGGTTCTATGAAGGAGTGGAACCATGGATCTGCTCTTGGGAATAACCTCACGCCCTGCATCTCCTGCTAGGTGAGCACATTCAGCCTGGGTGATGACTGCTGTAGTATTGGTTCCTGAGCCGACTTGAGTGGCGGCTCTTGCTGGCTGGTTTGCGTCTAAGCAGCGTGTCCTGGCAGCAGCCTGTCTCTGCTGCTGGCTGCTTAGGCATGTGCATGCCTTCCCAGGGCTGCTTTCACTGGAACAGGATTTCACTGCCATAGTGCACCACTGTTCACAACATAACTACATCAATGACACACAGAATGCAAAGGAGAGTCTGGTTACATGGTGTGAGGCTGCTTTAATGCCAACCCTGAGTGAGGATTTAAGCCTCTAGGCCATACAGTGTTACGTGAGCTTCTATGAGACACTGAGCAGTTGCAATTCCTATTGTTATCCACTACAAATTCTCAAAGAAGCACATTTAATAAAATTTCAGCAAATACAGAACTCTGCTTCTGTCCTTGAACAACTTCATTGATACACTGGACCTACAATGCCAGAAGTAAACTTATATATTGGAACCATACCACAAATTACTAATTAGTTAATCATAGAAATGTCTATCTACTAAGATGCAAAATAGCTCATCACCTCTGATTTGTATAACCAAAAAGTTATAATTGGTAAAGAACACTTCTCCATTTTAAACTCTGCATTTCTTTGCCCAGATCAGTGAAATATTAGGATTTACATCAACTCCACAAAGAGGCTTCACAGTGCTTAGGGGCTTAATAAAGCTATTTCTGCAGATTGTCTGGAGGATTCTTCTTAATTAATTAACTTAAATAATAATGCTAGATGAAGACTTTTAGAGAGGACACACACTCTGGTTAATTTCTTAGCACAGATAAAGTTGCCAATCTGCACAAAATCCTACTGAAAGCAGCTCTTAGGAAAAGAGCAGCACTGATAATGATACCTTATTCTGCCAGCTTGAACTGATCTGAAATTTGAGATCTGCCCAGCTCCTGACTTTCATCTGTGTGAGTGTAAAGGAGCCATCTTACCTCCAGAATTGTTTCTGCTACCTCCATTAAAATTTAGGTATGACTGAAATCTTAACAGCATCAAAGAAAGTAAATTTCCTGGCATTGTCCTGGGAGTCAAACATGTTATGCTGACGTCAACACTATCAGCACACAAATCAGTTTTGAACCAAAGCAACAGCTAAGCTCAGCTTAGTGTCATGCTAGAGAAAACACCCCAGTAACAGGTCTTCTAGCATAATCAGTCCTGTTAGAGAAAAGGTGCCCATGCCAAGCATTGTCAGCTTCCCGAGATCAAAAAATTGTGCAATGCTATAGGCAGTGTTTCATGCTTTCCCTCATGTGCTCATAATATCAAAAAGTTCAGATGCACAAATATGCATTATTATAACTGATTAAGCTACAATAGTACAAGCTAATTGGTGAGAAAGATAGATCTCAAGCAGAGCTCTAAAGATCCATGATATATTTTTAATATATCTAGATGTAAGATGCCACTTCATCATTTTTAAGACAGCTACCTACGTAGGAATTGAGAAAACATCTTTTTATTTTCTGATGGATTCTGAAATACATTTAAAATTGTTTGGGAATACGAAAATGTAATATGCTAATCACTAATATTATTATACTAATATAATACTAATTACTGCATTTGGGAGATACACACATATACATATATATATATCTTTTCCTAGCACAGGATTTCTAGTATTATTACTTGCATTTTAATATAAATGTTATAATAGATTGCATTATACTTGCCCAACAAGATTAATTTATGAAACCATATTGTGGTTGATGATGGCAGCTGAACCCCTCAATGGAATTAATTAAAGGATAATCTCCATTGCTTTTCAGCATACAAACCAATAAATGGCTTCTGAGATTAATAGCTGAAGCGAAGCTAAAGTGTTTAAGGAATTTCAAACCCCATTTATTACCCACACCCTACAAAGCAGGAGACATTATAGCTGTACAGCAAACCAGAACATCAAAAAATCTAAAAGCAAAACCAAAAAAGAAGCCCATAAAAGGAACAAACCATTTCCTTCCCTCGTGAATATTTGAAAATGATGCTTCTTTGTTCAAGAGTTTTGTCATAGCCATGAACTCGGCTAGAATGAAAAAGAATGAAGCTAAAAATATGTGCCAGGTCTTTTGATTGTTCATCTAAAACAAGGAGTACGCAGGGAAAACACTTCAAACAAATTAGACCAGGACATTATTTACAAAAATATAGGTAGATTTTTAAAAAGAGAATTTGTTTGGGAAAGTTTAAATTCTTATATTCAAGTCAACATTTCCCAAACAGAAACTGGAAAATTATAGGGCTTTCAAGGCTTTTGGCAAATGTTTTCTGCAGAGCAGACACTGTGGTATCATTCAGACAAAATTCCTTCTGTGTCTTCACGTAATACCTTTAGCTGATAGAAATGAGATTCATGTGATTTTCAGGTCTCCTTCTGGCTTTGGTAAGAACAAATGGGGTACAGGTGTGTGTTGCAGCAGAAAGGATGTTGTGCTTTGAAACTCTGTCCAAGTGACAATTTTTCAATGCCATTTTCAAGGGAGTTGTATAAACCCTCTTCGGCAGCAACCAGTTTATTCTAGTTTTTACTAAGTAAATTGAAAAGTCTTTTTAAGTGCCAAAACCTGCTACTTTGTCTCATTCCTTTTGCACTGAATATTATCCTTAGCTTTGATTTGTTCCTGTATAGGAGTAATTCTAATGAACACTCCCTAAAAGCATTTTAATTTTTCTTTTCATTTTATTCTTCCATGAAAATGACTGGCAAATTCAGAAATTTCTGTTTTAAAAGGGGACTTCGCTTTTTCTTCCCTATCTATAGAAGATTAATGGAGATTAAAATTAAGTATGTATGAAGAGTGGGTTAAACTCACCCTACCCACTGTGCGTCTCTAAAGATGATGAGGGCTCAGCTTGCTAGATAGAAGATATTATTTATCATCTGAAGACAAAGAGACTTGTTTCAGGATAAAAAATGTATTTAAAAGAAGGGAATAATAATAAAAAAGTATGTGCATCACTGTCTGCTGGCTAATACCTGCTCTGGTCTCATGCCTGCCAGAGAAACCTGCCTCAAGAGTAGCTCTCTCTCAATCATCTGTGTGAGACAGAAAGGAGACGAAACAGAAATCTGCCAGGATGTGTGGTCACTTTATCATTCTTTCTGAGCTTAACCCTTTGGAGAGGAATAAGAAAAAAAGAAGTCTGGAATGACAGAAGCAAAGTACAAAGAATGCCACTTCTGTTAGAAAGGTTTTGAAGGTAATATACTCACCCTAATCAGCTGAGTCAGAATTATAACCAATAATGTTGAGTCCTTAGGTATATTGGTAACAATGAACTGAAAAACTAATTTGTTGCTTCCTCTTGAATATTGTTTTCTCATCAATAAATTGGGAAGTAAATTTACTTCAGCCTCTTTTTTTTAGTCCTGAGTTACACACTGTAAATTTTACTGCATTAGTGCAAATTATTTCTAGACCTTAAATAGAAATGTTCCTGATGGTTTTCCTTTAGATTCCCTTAAATCCACATTGCCCTAACCCGATTTTATAAGCCTTTTTTTGTATGAAAGACTACCGTAATGCAAATAATTTGACAAACAGGAACACAGGACTAAACCAGGAAACAAAATAATGAAAAGTACCAAACTGTTCAAAATGCCACAAAAATGTTGAGGTTTGGGGTGGTTTCTTGTTAGCTGGATCTTAAATTAATCTGAACTGTGAAAAAAACCCTCCACTTTCTTTTTAAACAAATCTCTGCTCTGTTACTTTATTTACAAGATCTATTTTTTTCCAGAAATTAATTTTTTAAATTAATAGAATCCTATATTAAAACGAATATTTTTAAAATAGCACCTTGTCAGTGTTGAGGCTTAAGTTATTTTGACACAAAGAGTTGATTTTGGTGGGACACTTGGGGTTTCCACCTCTTTCAGCACAGCAGAGGCCTCTTCCTATTTTACTGAAAGAGGTATTTCTTCTTCTAGACAGTATACTTAGTCCATAACTCTCACATAAATTTCAATGTATCCACTAAAATTGACACTGTCTCATATGAAATGTTTCAGTTTCACCCCCAGTGATAGAATAAGAGTCTGCAAAACATTTTTAGACAGGTCATCTGAAGTATATCAGTACATGTGAATATGTTTGCTTGCAGCACAACTGTTTCCAGTCCCAATGCTCAGCCTGGGTTGTGCACTGTTTCTGGGCTGGGCAAGATGAATGCTGGTTTTAGCATTTGTTGGACAAGAATCTTTGTCTTAGTTTAACTGAAATACAAACTTGAGAAAGCCTCATTTTCTCTGAAGAGCTATTGAACATGCCTGAGAAAGGCTTTGGAGTGAAGGCAGAGACCCAAGTATTTAAAATAAGACTTGATGAACTAGAACTTTCTGATTCAAATTTGACTTTGTCTTCTGGTGAGCCCAGCAGGAAAACGGCCCTGTAAATAGGCTGCACAGAGCTAACCTGCAAGCAAGATAGTGAGATGGGAGAAATAAATATCTTCCACAGCAGGGACTTGTGCAACCAGAAGCAGCAGGAGCCCCCAGGGTAGCACACACTCCTCTGGATGTGCTCCCGCAGTCCCATTCCCCCAGGCCAGCGTATTACAGCTGCCAAGGACCCACCATCTACCTGGCTGCCGCTGAAGAGCACAGACTGATTCCTCCTCACTTACATGTTGCTAAAAACAAAGCTTCCACCAATTTCTCTGCATTCTTATACCCCAAATCAAAATCAAAGTGATCATTCTGGAAATGGTGATGCAGAACTTGTTCTTTCTTGATTATTATAGCTTATCTTTGACCTATTGCTTTTCTCTGTCTCAAACAATTTGTGATTTGGCATTTGTAATAATTTTCTGGGAATTGTCTTTTAGCAAATAAGATTGCTGGACCCACCTCTGAGTGCTGAACTAGAATCAGGTGACTCCCTAAGGCTAAAACGATTTCCTACAGTTACCTTTTATTGAGAAGCACCATTCCTGTGCGAATGAGATGTTTCTCATAAAAGCTTCTATAGCGCTGCCCATCCAATCAGATCAAATAATAAGAAAATTGTAGGGAAAAAATTTAAATACTTCCATGCATTATTTATGTTTGGTGCTTTAATTTCGTAATAGTTACACAAATATGTAGGGCAAATTTCTTGATTCTGATAAACTCTGCAAACCCTTGTAGTTCAAAATGCTTATATATTCCATGCAAAATTCCCTTTAGTGGCCAATAAGAAAATAATAAGTACATAGTGTACAGTTTTACAGGACCTTTCATCCAAGAGTCTCCAAAGGGCTGCAGAGATATGTGCATAGTAACATTTTCATCTTAGAGCTAAGGAAATCAAAGGCTAGAAAGATTAAAGCCCAAACCTTTAAGAATGCCTTTGGAATTAATTGGAGACTTTGAAAACTTTTCAGGGTCTACATCTATGTGACTTGTCCAAGGATGCCTCCCGCACATAGCTAGAAAATAAAATACAGGTGTATTTAATTAATTTTTCATTATTTCAAGGCCATCAAAGAGGAATTTCACGTATAGAACAAGAGTAGCTAAATCACTCCATGCATTTCATGGAAGAGAGCTTATTCCATTAAATATATACAGTATAAGGTGTAATGTAGGGTCTTGTTTTTCATTGCACTTTGAGAGCCCTCTAAACATGCAGTGATTGCCATCACAGGTCCTGATCGTGCGTCTGCGTGCAGACAGGTGTGTATGCACGCATGCATGCAGCCCCAGGGACTTCTTTGCATAGTGGAAGGGAGTCAGGATATGAAGATTTTGACCCTTAATGCCTAGAAAACTAACTTTCCTATCCAGAGAGCAGAAAAAGGGCTGCTCATTTAGAAGGCGGAGCCCTGAAAGGAGTTGTCTGAAGGCGGATGGTATGAATACATCCCTCAAAAGACCCCCACCCTGAACCAGGTCCAGCAGTTTAGATGCTTTTTTTATGCTCCATGCTAAAACAGAGAATTGTATCAGCAAAAAGGGAGGGGAAGCAAAGAAGAATTGGGTTTGAGACTCAGAAGTTTACAGCGATTTGGAAATCTTCTATACTTCATAACATGCTGACATGGTTTCTGTCAGTGACATTGACTAAGTGGGATCCTACTCCTGTTGAAAGCCATCACTATTTTCAACAGCCTAAGATCGAATTTTAAAGGCATTTTAATATTTTGATTAACATTCTAGTATTAAATAGTTTGCTAATCAAGCCAAAAACTTACCAGATGAATGAAATTGATATTCAACATCTATAATCCTCTTTGTGGTTTTTGTATGGATTTTAGATATATATAAGCATGCATTGCAAAAGAGAATTTTAACCTATAGGATTAAACAAAAATATTTTTATTAAATGTCTGCATTTGTTCCAACTTTTTTCTTTTAATTTCTGAAACGCTAACATTTCTCATCTTGATGCTTTGAAGAAAATATTGATCTAAAAGAGAACAGCATACTTTGAAAATTACAGGTATGAAGAAAATTGGAATGAAAAAGAATCCTCCTGGGTGAGATTATTCACCAGAAAACACAGAAAAACTAAATAGATCATAGTTTTTGAAAGAGAAAGAGCCCTGGAGCAGGTGAGATTTGCATACTAATTAGAGACAAAGTTTATTCAGGCTTGCAGGCCAATCTATCTTCCATCACAAGACAGCATCTCTTTTAGAAGATTCAACTCCTTTTAGGTTGGCTGCTGGTCTTATAAAAGCTGAAATATTTTTCAGCTTTCATTATAAATTTTTGCTTTTGGGGGTTTACAATTCAGTGAATAATACTTTTTCCATGTTTAAGGCAATTCTGTTTTGAAGTTATCTTTAGTGAAAAGAATACTTTCACCATTTTTCAGTCGTGTTAGAAAACAGTTTGACTAATAGGAGTGATGTGAAAAATAGATAAAAATTAACCACTGGCAAAACAAAATATAGACTATCCAAAATTAAGAAAAGCAAAAATATACAGGAATGGAAGAGACCTTATAGTAGAAAACTGATGTTAATAAGTGACCCTCACCTAATATTTAACTGCCTTTCAATTACCACGCCCATCATTCACCATCTCCTACGTGATATCCCACTCCTTCTCTGTATTATTGATGTCGTTCTGCCTATATGAGCAAATTTCACAAGCACACTCACAATATTTACCAATACCAGTAGTGAAATTATTATACAAAATGATATCTCAGGACCATTTCCAAAAAAAGCATCAGGTGTAAACTCCCTGGAGCGCAACACTTCCCAATTCAACACACCTGCCATGTTCATTTGTTCATTTGCAAATTCCTTGTCCTCTTTATGATTCTTTTTACTATGCCCCATGTTTTTTCCAGCCTTGTACTTAACATACATATTAACTTCCATAGCAATTTTAATATTTAAAAGTACGCATTAATTTGGACAATCTGCATTTCTAGATACTATCTTGATTTGATTGCAATGAAAATATTAAGATGAAAATATGGGTTTAACTGTTTCAAAGTGAGTATGTAGAAAACCTGAGGTACCTAATAACTTGTGAACTCAATTCGAATCTTGTGTGCAGTCTCACAGGAAGAAATTGTGTCAAAAAATCCAAAACAATGAAAGAAATCGTGGTGTTAGTTACTTTAATTCATCATTTTAATTCAATTAGAATGAAATATAACGTACAGGAATATTCTACTGCTGTCACGGATTCTTTTCCCAGACCACAGCTTAGTCACTTACAAAAAAATGCTGGCAATTTTTTCTTCATTGTGAAATACCTTTACTGTGAAAATTACTTTTCATCAGTCACATACACATGTACAAGATCCACCTGAAAGAGTTGTCTGATCAGTCCTCTAATTTTAAACAAACACGAGGCCTAGGGCTATCATGCTGCTTTTTCTCCTAGATTGGCTTTCTGTTTCTAGCTGGTTTTTATTTTCCCAATGACATTTTAAGGCTATGGTCTTCATTCACTATTTCCATCTGTTCAGTCAAAGACAAATGACATCTCTAATTTGAGCATATTTGGCAAATTTATTTGACTCCTGCCTACTTTCTCAGAGATGATGTTCACCCTTTTGCACCCAGCCTTAGCAGACATGGTCTTCTTACCTGCTAGGGAGAAGGAAAATCACTTCCCCTTGCCCCTTAAAACAGGGATTATGGCAGGACTACTGTAATCTCCTATTCAGTTGAAGCATTTGTTGTCTTTACCGGACTTGTATTCTGACCCAGAAAAACAGTAGTTATAATGGGTTTGGTTGTGCTGTTCAATCTGTCACCTTATCTTGCCTTCATCAAGCTGAGTTAATGGCCAAAAAACCCACTGTGCAGTCTGTCCCACTCCATCTTGAAGAGCAGTTTCATCAAACACAGGTTATTCCATGCATTAGTCAAATCTCTATGCAAAGGGAATTTCACTCTAGTAAGGCTTGAGACTCGTCTTTCTCAACTATTGAAATGCAGTGCTGTATTATTGTACTAGTTCTTAGGAGACCATAAGAATGCTGTGCTTCAGAAAACACAGATGTGAGCAAGACAATGCAAATTTTTATTGCTGTAAAGAGAATGGCAATTAGCTCAGTACAGCTAATGTGGAAAATGTTCCTTCTTTACAAAGTCACGTGTTTAGAGACAGCTGTAGCAATTCATCTTGAGACATGACGCCATTCCCAAAATTCTGCTTTGTAAGAATTATGACCATTCTTGTTTACTTTGGTTTGGCATAAGCAAAATAAATTTGGCCAATGCATCTCTTGCTACATATACTGATCCTGGTATAAGTCTGTCTAGAAAAGAAGCAGCTTCAGGCAGGATGATCATTACAATGTAGCCAAGACAAAACCATGGGGTCTCAGATGTTAGCAAACAGCTTTCCTTTAACTAACCCAGAATGAAGGTTTTACTCTCTCTCTCTCATGTCTAACACTCGTCTCTACAAGGCTTATTTTACAGCTGTGAATAAATGTTCACCTACATCCAACAGACAGGCTTCAGAGCACTGCAGTTGCTTCACAGCATGCCAACAGCAGAAAGCAGGATGCAGGGGTGATGAGCACAGCATGGAGAGATCCCGCGGTGATGCCAGGCCGGTGCAGTGGGGGACAAAATTTCCCTTTCTCACAAGTAGTACAAAGAATGGCCAGGGGAAATAGGACAGCACCCAGCTTTCCTGGCAGTTTCTGAATGTGGTAATAACTCCTTGGCTACTGGCAGTAAAAGGAAATTTTGAGCAGCCCTTTGGCACAGAGAACCACTTCAAGGAGTGTGAAGATAATCATACGCCCTTTTACACAAATAATGTTGCACACAGCTGTTGTGAATGAATGCCAGGTATGAAGCAAATGTTTTCTTACGACTGATGTTACATTTCTTCCTCAATTTTCAAAGTGGTCCCTGCATATTCTGCATTTTTAAGGGTATTTTCCAGTCACTGTACAACCTTCATTTGATAACCACAAAGAAACTATTTCCCCTATAATGAATCCAAGTATAACACTAATGAATGAAATTTCATTACTTCAAATGAAACAAAAAACCCTATAACTCTACTCCAAGTTTTAAATATAAATAACAACAAAATGCCTGTCCATGATATTTACTTATTTATTTTATAACACTGTAATGCTGTTCAAAAGCATAGCAGAATTAGACAATGTCATGAATGCTAAACTTCTGGATAACAGAGTTTCAGTACTTATTAATCACAAATTAATTTTTCCTTGATGAGAAATACTCATCTTCTTAATGGCAGAATTTAATTAATGTTGTCTTAAGTTCCCAAATGAGATATTGGTTGGTATTGTTGTTGTTATGAAGTGAAACAACATCGATAACATTCTGTGTTTCGAATCTTTTACAAAAGTGTGCAATTCCAAATGGACAGAAATAAACAGTATAGACAAACACACAACAGATAAAATATAAACTAGTCATATAGTGTTGAATTTTAAAGGTGCTGCCTCTAATATTTCACAAACCTGAAAATGCATTGTATTATTCATTACCTCAATTTAATTACAGAATTAAGAAAGTAAATCAGAAGAGACCTCAAAAAGACTATGCCTTAACATGTGATGTCTGGTCCTGGAATTAGTCTCATTATGTAATCGATGAGCTTTGCAAATGGAAGAATAGACACAATTTACCTTATAGTACTAACAATTTTTTTTCTTGAAAGCATGACAAAAACCACCATAGGACAACTTCATATTTTAAGTATGGAAATCCACATTAACTACTTGTGCACAAACAGCAGCTGGCCATGATTCATAACTCCTTTTTATGCAGGATAAATTACCTTCCTTCAGCTTGCTCACCCAATGGTATTAACTGCTGTATGACCTAATTAATATATTCTGTACAATAATAGACCTAGTTATTAAACACAGACTATAGCAGTGTATAAAAAATAAGGTGTCACAGATAGAAAGCAAATTAAAGGAAGTATTAGTTATTAACCAAAGGAAACAGTATAACAATTAAAGAGATGGCAAAAGTCAGGCTACTTACCTTAAAACGTACAGTCCTCCAAAAAGGAGAAAAGGCATACACGATACAGTCTGCATTTTTTTAGGTGGCTAAAATACCATATCTACTTAGATAAATGGATATTTTTTCATGAGGATTGGGCTGACTGATATTAAATGAGCGGAATAAAGTACTAAGTAAAGGTTTTCAAATGTATGATGTCAGGAACCGAGAGAGTACAATAATGCTAACACAATAATACTAACATGATTGGTTTTATTAGGTAACATATTTTAACTTCCACTTGAGTTATTCCCTGATTTTTTTAGAGATGATGAGGACTATCAGCAGCAAGCCAAGTCAATTGCATCATAGTTATCATTTCTGAAAGTCTGACTCTTCACCTACACCAGAAAATTCACTCTGAGGTTCCACACCCAGCACTGTAATGGGCAGCATTTGCACCACCTAATAATCCCAATACTGCAACAGGATGGATGGGTAACCACAAGACACACAAAATTAAGCTTAAGAAACTAGTTCTAAACAGTGTATGCTATTTATTGTCAATATTTCAATAGCAAAGAGATGTAGTGATGTCTACTAGTAGTTCTGTACTTTCCTAATGTGACCTTACAAAATATTTAAAGCACGCTACTAAGCGGTTTAGAGGACTTTAATAAATCTAAACAACTTAAATCAACCGAGAAAGAAAATTTCTGAAAGATCATACTCGCTGTAAATTTTATTAAGAATTCCTAATTCACAGAGTATATCCTAATCATTCATGCAAATTACTAGTTATAATCAGCAGTTTAAGTTAAGCAATGAACTTCTCTTACGAATTACACAAAATGAAATGGAAAAATCAGTCCTGAGTTTATAAATGTCAAGTGTAATTTTGCTCCATGTCAGACAAAACTACAGATTCTGTGTATGTAAAGAATTTGCCACGAACATAATCTACTCTTGTGGTGGTGTAAAATGCAATGATGTTCAGTATTAATAAATAAATACATTAAAAGATACAGTTATATTAAATTTAGTTTCCACAGTTGGCCAGATCTAGCGCAGGAGTAAATCGATAGAACTCTATAGAAGCTAAGCTATTTCTGAAAATTTGCTCTGGATCTGGGTCTTGAAATATTTTTTTAAATGATTAAGTACAGTATTGCACATATAAGACATCGATTTTTGTCATTGATTTTGTGCTGGCATTTGAGCCATGCCTCAAAAAGCTTGAACGTTTTATGTATTTACAGCTGTCTTCTGGCAAGCAATAATTCATTCATTCCAAATGAAACATGTTCCTGAAGCTTATAAAAACAGCATTTTTCTAGACTGGATTTACAAAGAGATTCTTCAAATGAGAAGTTAGAAAATGTGCTTTAAATCATTGAAACAAAAGCTGGTCTGTTTTTCGATTTTTTTTTGGCTTGTCAAACAGATAAGAAAGATATTGATTATATTTGCCTCCCAAGAGACCTGTTCCATCAGCAGAGAGCAAAGATCAATGATGAACCATCATCTCATAACGAAATATTTCCAGTGACAAAATGAAGCTTATTGGTTAGGATTTTTGGTTAAATATGTAGGAAAATTTTGGCTGCTTGTCACTGTTTTTGCCTAACTGAACCAATCCAAACATCCTTACACAGAGAGAGCAGTCTCCCTTTCTGCTGGTCTAAGGCAACTTCAGACACAGGCCCAGCATGAGCAGAACCTACCTTTGATTCATTTCAAAGCCCCTCTTTTGTCACATTCTAACAACAAAAAAGCTCTTACTTGTACATAAGAGAATATCATCCTTACAGAGACCACTACCTATTTATTTAAACCACTCGGCTGCCCCAAGTCTCAACTGGTTAATGTGTTATTCCAAAAGAAAAAGCTTCTTTCCCCTCTCTTTCAGAACACGTGTTCACCAATGCAAAAGAAGGCAATATTACTGTCTACAAGTGCTTTGCCAGAAATGAAACACAGAGTGGAGAAGTCAGTTATTTCACAGGTTCCAGCCCCATATTTTCTCTTCCTGCCAGTTTGTGTGACTATTGACTGAGCACAATACCCAGAATAGATCGTAGGTTTACTAGTATTGGAGGCTACATTTTCAACATATCTATTAGACAGCTTTGTGGCAGTGGTTGAAAGCACAGACACTAAAACATTTCCTTTTAAATTTTAGAATGATGGGTAACACTATATGAACCGCGAGCAAGAATTTTTGTGATGGAGAACTTTACTGGAGGCTTATTTCCTTTCAGAAAAAAACCCCAAACAAACAAGGCAGAGAAAGGCACAATTCAAAACATTAGAACAACCAGGAGAGTCGATAGATGTAGACTGAGTTGCAAATCCAGCTCTGTCCCCAGTGAAAACTAAAGGTATTTAGTAAACACAGAGTGGGGTTTGCATTCAAGCTTTAGATTGGCTGAAAACTCCAGAAAATCAGCTTTAAAGGCACTGTTTGCAGAATCTCCCATGACGAAATCAGTGAATCCAAAGGCTGGATCCTCTGCTAGGTGCCTCTTCCTTGGTGAGGCAACTAAGTAGTCACTGGAAGCACATGACACGGACCTCTTGTGCATCTTTTCATAAAAATTTAAAAGAACAACAGCGAATGTTTATACCACATTTCTGTCACCCATAGGTTTTATTAATCACATAATTTAGTAGCCTGACTGTACACCATTTATTTCTGAATCACCACACAGAGGCAGATTCTTTCAGTGTAACATTCTGATATTAACAGCTCAAAGATTTTCAAAGACTGACAGCCACATTCTGGCAACAAACATTCCTTTTTCTAGCATTGAAGAGAGTTCAGGAAAAGCTGCCTTTTAAGACATTTAAGGATCTCACCAATATGGGAGAATTAACAGCAGCTACCAGATGCTATCTTAATCCTCCACCCAATGGTACATGCCAGAACTCTGAAAAATTACAATCAGAATGTCCTGTACTTAGATATAACCTGCCTAAAAAATTATTTTTGGGAGCCATTATCACAAACCAGAACAGCTGCTAATCTGAGGAATTACGAGAGTGAGAAGCAAGTTGAGAGATCTCTCTGATTCAATTCTCTAAACTCTTAGGTCCTTCACTAAGTTCAGCTTCCTCAGGCCTCAGAAATGCATTCAAATGAAGTTGAATAAAACTTGGCGTGAAAATGTTTAGCCATTGTATTTTCCTATTCACACATTCACAAAGCTTCTGCACTGTAGTTATTCAAATTCAAATTTTTTCCTTTGTATTATTGTTTTCAGAGATATTACAGTATCATCTCAAAGATTTGTATTTATCAGTCTTGAAAGCTGCCAGCATGTAGGCATTCCCTAACAAGGTATAAGGAACCTGTCTTATTAACATCTCTTGCTGCACAGTTACTCTTTTATAATTGCACTTTCATTACAATATCTTACATCAACAAGAGTGTCTGTAGTTCCAACTAGCCAAAAAAATAGAATAACTAGAACAAAGAAGCAGAAACACTATGGGGTATACCCACACCAAAAGGTCAAAAGCAAAACAATATCTGCCTACTTTCTCATCTTGTACTCCATCCATGAGGTGAAAGCTGAGGCTCAGGTACTTTGAATATACACATGCAATGGGTGAAATATGGAAATATTTGTAAATTCTCCTCCTGCTCCCTTTCTTTCATACTGAAAAGCTGAACTTCAAAGATATTAACTTCAGTACCTGTATTAGCTATGGCTCATTACACATATCGATGGAAAAAATAATATTAGTTCTAAAACACAAAACCACAAAAAAGAGTTATTACAATAATGACTTTTTAACCAATAGATGTTTTTCTCTTTATCAACAGAGAAAGATCCCATATTTTTTTCTGAAAATATCTGATCCTAGAGTTAAAATTGTGTCTTGCATGGCATGAACCTTTAACCCCCTCAGACATGATGTCTCCAAAGCATACTTCCCAGAACAAATCACAATTCTTGATCAAAAGTAAAACAGTCAGAAAAATGGCATTTTGAAAGCTGAACATCTGTGACTGTATCTCTTAAACACTTCTGTTATTCAGCCCTTCTCAAGATTTAACATAATAACATGCTCCATTTTATTTCTAAGAATCTGTCTAAAGATTGGGTTATTAAATGATACCACATTTATCCTTTACATTTAAGACCTCAGCAGGTCTAATTAATGCCAACATTTCTAGGATTCATTAATACACTCTCTTTGTCAGTGTAGATTCTACTAAGTAGGGCATACCTTAATTTATTTAAAATGTCTGATTGATTATAATCAATACAGTATTCAAGGCACAGGATGGATTTTTCTGCAGTAGTAACATGAAAGGCTAAAAAATATGCGAGCTTATGTCCAGCACCTTCCATCAGAAACAACTGACTTTCTAACTGTTGTTTCACTATGAATAATGCATTTTTCTAAATCCTCTCAAAATGCAAAGGAGAGGCTCTAGAGCTAAATAGCTTCCACTGAAAAGATAGTTTCAAGTTCATCATTTCTGTGCTTGGGTTTCATGTGTGTAGTGTTTTCTCCCACCATCTGAATACAGCGCACCCATGCATTACTTCAACATTTTCAAAACTCCATTAGTTTTTCTGAAATAAGACTGAAATGACCTTCCCAGTATAGAACCTACCATCCTATTTTACACAATTTACCCCTGGAAGGGAGTAAATCCCATCACATTTACTCTGAAAAACATATGAGGGTACAACCAGATAAACAATTCTCCTTTGATTTAGTGGAGACATCTATAAATTTATATCAGCTGCAAATATTGGTCACTATGTCCAGAAATATCCAGGCCACAGGTTTTTTTTGGAAATTTTACCTTAACTTAAAATAAACATTAGCTTTGGGTAGACTTCTTGCCTTTTATTATTTGCTTATGGAATTATTTGCATTTTATTTAAAGCCTTCAAAAAACTTGTGGTTGAGGCACTTGGTGATACGGTTTAGTGGTGAACACTAGTGTTTGATTGAAAGTTGGACTTGATGGTCTTAAAGGATTTTTCTAATCTTAAAAATTGTATAATTGTAAAGGATCAGTGCAAATTTTTCACGTATGTTAGTAGCTGTATTGAAGGACGCACACAACTGATAAAAGGAGGTTTGCACGCGAAACTGAAATCTTAAAGAGAGAAAAGAAGTACAGTAGAAGGGAATTTTAGTGAAGGTCAAGGCACCAGTTGTTTCTGTTAGTAATACACAACCAGCCATTAGATACTATGCTCCTTTCGATCTGCAGTACCTTTGCAGTTTCTACAAGGATTTTTTCTTTCTTACACCATTCTTCTGCATATTTGCAGGAGGGAAGACTCCTCAATGTGTTCCATGAGACGTGACTATACTCTCATCAGCAGTCAAAGGCTGAAGTCCATGAGTAAAATTAACTAGATTATTTCGCTTGACTTGAAGATGGTTAACTGTATTCCATGGATGTAGAAGAAATAAGTAGTAATAAATGGATAATTTACATCAACAGGAAAATTATTTGCATATTCTCAGCTTTCTCTGAAGGAAATATGATAACCCTTATCAGCACTTCAGTGTTTGGGTTTTTTTATTTTTGTGCTTTAAAACAAATATGAAAGTAAGTAATGCTAGTGCTTATTTACAAAGTGAAATCAGTATCACATTCACCCCTTATGATCATGGGAAAGACACTAATAGGGAAGTCCCCACCAGATGAATTAATTAGTATGTGTTTAGTAAGAGATACAGGAGTCGCTGGACCAGTCTCCTGTTTTCTAGCAAATGCCTTTCATTCCAGTTCAATGCAATAGGATATTCTTTATGCTCTAACTTCCCACTGAAGAAATTGTGCCCACAGCCCAAAAGATTGATCATCTGAAAGGGGTTTAGGAAGCACTTTCTTAGACAGAAGATTTTATAGAGGACTGAACAGCAAAGACAACTTTCAGTTCTGGGTTTGAGATCATGCTAGCCCAGCACTGAGTTTGATGTTATTAAGCATACCCAGAGTCTTCTAAAAGCCATATAAACTCTACAAGTTTTAGAGACATTGAAGCTGGGGGTGGGGGGGCAGAGGGATTGCATGTGTCAGCACTGTAGATGCGTCCTCAAAAGAAAAAAAAGAAAAAGAGGCTGAGAATAAGACTTTGGGGAAAAACGTTGCCTAAATGAAGCCTAGAAACGGAATGAAAAAGCCGTCTTCCATTGCTTGCCTTCTGTTGTGTAAAAGAAAACTTCTCATCATTAATTTTTCTAAATAAATATGAAAATAAAAATTTAAAAAATCTATTAAGAATATTATCTAAAATAAAAAGGAACCAATGTAACCCTGAATATTCAAATGAATTATTTTTGTATCATTTTTGAAAATTACTAGTTTGGATTAGGACTCTTTTTATTACACTAGATGCACAATATCACCACAATCCAAAATACTCTATAGGCAGTTTTAATAGTAAGAGGGGGAAAATGCCTTGTGTTGGGATTTGGCAAAGCACGAGTGGGTAAATTAATAAAAATTTAGATGATGGCAAGATTCCTCCAAGTATTTATGGAAAAGAAATTTACAGAATTCTGGCTTAATTAATGTTGTAACAAGGTTTTTTTTAAAACTGCATCCTAAACAAGATAAAATTTTGGCTATGCTTGTCATATAATTATGGATGCCAAAAAATGGCAATTGTAGATGTCCTTCTATAACAGCTAGTTGAATTAAAACTCTTAAAATATATTACTAGCTAGTTAAGTTTGACTTTAGTAATTGAATGGGAATCTGATTACAGAAAACATCAATACAGATTTTCAAGAAATCACACTTTATCTTATCTGGTGCTATAGAACTTTTCAATATAATATCACAGAACAAAGTAAAAAGGGTATTTTCCCCCCCGAGATGAAACACTTGCATTTCAACTCCACAGTAGTTTTTTGTCCACAAAATATCTATTATTCTGAGACAAAAAAGTGAATCATCGGATCTGACTTAATTTAATTATGTGATCGTATAGAGTATAAACTTACAATTAGAGACCCTGAAAAGATGTGAGCTTTGGAGGTTGACAGGTCCTTACCTGCACAACCAAAACGGATCTGAACCAAAGCCAAAAGCCATATCGCTCCCTACCCCACCTCAGACCTTGCAAGCTTTGTATCTGCTAAGTTGAGACTAAATATGCAAATGAAATTATGTTCTTAAGCCACACTGGCTCAAGCAATATTTTTCCATTTATTTATATCAACTAACATTTGGTTTCTCTCAAAGAAAATTCTTTTCTTTTTACTTTGGCTTCTGAAAACAACTATCTTCATTTTCAGTGATTCAATTATAGTCTAATACATGGGGTTTGTTAAAAACCAAAATTGCTTTCTCTGTCTTAAACAGAAATTTATATTTTATCTGGCAGCATATATCATAAAAGATACAGTCATGTAATATATAGGACATCATATATATAGGATATCATATAGATAGATAGATAGATAAATAGATATAAAATGTAGTATATGAAGGAATTAATTCAGCAGCTTCTCATAGATTCTCTTTAGCTCTTGGAACATAACTACTCCCATGAAAGTCAGCTTATTTTAAAATCAAAATAATCTGCATGTCTTTTTAAATTTTTGCCTACAAAATTACTGTAGGAGTTTCCTGACGTCTTCACTATGATAAGTTCACTATTTGTTAACTTGGCTTTGGTGTCTCTTTCTACTCCACCTGCTCTGAAATATGTTCTTATTTTTCAATTAGTAAAGACACTTTTTTCTCCTTCTTTTTAGGTTGAGATTTGTTAAAAGGTGTTGAAGAATACACATACATGAAAAAACCCTCCAAGATAAAGGGCTTCCTGGGGTCTTACAAAAAGAATACAAGGACAATGATACCATATCTCAAGTATAACAGAAGTCTTATATACCACATATTTAGAATGAGATAAAAAAATTTTAATAGTGAGAAAGAATATTTTAAAATGTGTAAGGATCTTCTCACTGATTGTATTTTCAATATACTGCTGGTGATAGGATCTCACTGAATAAGTTCATGGGGTAATGCGTGCAAATAATTTAGACGATTTTGCATTGGAAATAATTTAAATATTCACATTGTGTGTATTGCTTTGAAATAAAATAATTGTTATTAATGAATACATACTCTACTGCAGAATCTTGAACACTCATGTTCAGTTGAGATCTGCGTATAAATCATGTGGGTTTGAGGTTGGAACTCATCTGCTATGGTTTTAATAAGGTGTTAATCTCACTTCCATTGCTGAAGTCCTCTGCACTTTGGCAACACAAACCAAGAAAATTTTCCTATATTATCATTACTTAAATGATAAGCACTTGTAAGATTTTCAAAATCTTGGATGAAATTTGACTAATACAATAAGTCCTTATAGTAAAGTTACTGTTCTAAATGAAATACATGTACATATACAGGAAGCTGAAGGTCACAAAAACCAGAGGACTTCCTTCCCGAGCTTTTGCTGGGATACAGATATGACAAAGCTTGAGTGGTGTGTTTTGTTCATTAAAGCATGCTACTACTTTAAAATCTTACTCTTATACTTCTTAATGCATTGGTGCAAATAGAAAACATGGTTCAAATTTATAGCTTCAATAAGAAGTTACAAGGCAATGCTCCAAAACCAATTTCCATAAATAGCTGTATTTTTATGCTACCATTGTTACATATTTCATAATGAAACTTCAAATACATATGTCTAGACATGTAATCTCCCTCAATAAAGTAAATATAGACTGCACACATACACATTCAAAAAACAATATATTGGACAAAGATAAGTAAGTCGGCAAAGTCAAGGAATACAAAGTTAGAAAATGCCAGAATTTAGGAACTTATAAGCTCCTATTGTTTGAAATTATTAGGAGTTTGATATGAGCTGTAATATTAATCTTATAATGTATTCCTGCTTCACCTTCTTGCAAGTATATTGCAGTATTTTATTTTCATTTTTAAAAATGAGTTCCTGCTTTAAGCATATTTCCTACAGTATATATTAAGGTTTTGTTTTCCTACAAAATACATAGAATTGCTGTTAGTTGACATGATCATTAATAGATATTGGTATGACAATGTGATCTGCCCTGATATCTGTCTATTTGCACATGGCATCAATCCCTGCATCGACTTATTAATGTTGATAAAATATAAAATAAATTATAAATTAACTATAACCAGTTTAATTTATCTTTCATTATTATACTAGTATTCCATGTATTCTACTACAAATCAGCATCCTCTGAAAATAACTATTTTTTATTCTTTACTACCAGCAGAAGCAGAATGAGCTGCTTTGCTTTTAAACCACTATATTAATGCTTTTTCACTTTTAGTGTACCAGAAAAACTATATACCAACTCATTTCATAGGAAAAACATCATTGCACTTCTTATACTAAATCAAATTTTTCTAATGTCATCAAACCCCGTGATTCAACAGGTACCAGAGCGTCTACTCTATCGCATTAATACCCTGTTCTGCATTTAAGAATCAAATCCTACTCTCTCCCTACTGTATTGAGAACAGAAGGCTGATCTTGCTTCCAGTGGATTCAATAACAAAGTTATTATAGGCCTATTTACAAGACCAGGAGTATCCGTGGATGTAGCTACACAGGAGGACCTTCTATGCAAGGTATGTGCTGTATTACTCAAAATACATGAGACTAAGAAAGACACTTTCACGAGAAGATATTTTGCATAATATCTCATATTTAGGAAATTAAGTCCTCAGATTAAAAACTCTCTCATGTCACAATCCAAGTGCACTAATGTTCAAAATGTTGCACAGCTGCTAGTGAGAGAAATACCTGACTCCCATTTTGTCTAAGTTGCTACAAGCCACACATAAAAAGCTACACATTGTATGTTCAAAGAGTACCTGATATGCCTCGTCCTCAGTATATTTACTTACAGTATCTTTCATATGTGAAATACCTTCTTGATGATGATGGCAACCTTCATTCAGCCTTGTTTTCACTGCAGTTCTGTTTTCTAGGACAAATAGAGATTGCCAACTGTCTTAAGTTACAAGGCAAGATGTAACCAAAAGTATGTATTCTATCACCATCTTCATAAACTGTTAAAACCAGGTGGGGCAATATTCTTTATCCCTTCCACAACACATCCCTGATAACTCCCTCCAGGGAATATCTTCTGTTAATGGGCCATCCAGGCTCACTGCATGACTCGTAAAATTATGTCATCCCATTGTGAGATGCTCCGCCCAGGGGGAGGAACCAAGCATTCCCACCTGGATATAATCTGTGATTTGAAGTACCACAACCAGCCATGCCTACTGTATTCCCAGAGGACAAGAGCTATATAACCATCACTGGGAGTTCAGAGGAAGACCAGACCCTTCTACAGGGTTCTGCTTTAACAGAACCACATCTATCACTTCAACAGGACTGCAGCCACCATTTAATTGGACTGCTACCACCACCTTGACTGACAGGGTGTCAGGTTGTACTCTGACTTTGTCAATGTTTCTGTACTATCGCATTTATTTTAAATTTTCCTATTAAATTTTAGTTCTGACTTGGAATCTCTCACTGGTTTGCTTTCAAACTGGTATACCAACACATACACTAATTAATATAGATACACAGGTGACTGTCTAAACCATCGTATACAGTAATCTACATTCCACACACAATAAAACTTTTACAAAGGTGCTGAACTCAGGCCTTTAACTCTGTATTTACTAGAGATTGCCAAAATTCTCTTGACTTTCAAAATTTTCACAATTTTCTCAGTTTTAGATATTGAGAGAACTGCTTGTTGCTCTGTGTGAGCAGCAGTTGGGAGGAAAGTACCACAATTTGGAAATCTTTCTTTTAATTTCAGTGGTGAAGTCTAATATCAAGAGACTAAAGCAATTTATTTCAAAACATACATGTTACATGAAGCAACCAATATCATGAGATACATTTTATATCACTTTCCAGAGGTAACAAAGTATTTAATTTGAAATAGACAGTTTATGAACACATGTAAGTAGCACCATCCTTTCAGGAAAGGATCAAAGATTTCCAAGTTTTCATTAGGAAGTTCCTAGAATCAAAGGTGCCAACTTTATTACTCTACTTCTATAAGGATACTTTACTGATTCACTGAAAGGCTGTAAAATATAACAGTAAAGAGCTGGTCATAAAAGAAATTGATGATTATGGATTATACAGTAGTTACATTTCAAAGTGAAATGGTAATTGCAACATGAAATTATTTTGTTGCACTCAGAAGAAGATAAGTGTTGCGAAGCAAACTACAAAGTTAAAATATCGAATATCTGTGACGGAGATGATAGAATGGTAGGACTGAGAACAGGCAAAAGATTTGAGTCAGATTTTGATCATCACTTCACCTGTGTTCTGCAAAATATATGCTTCAGATTTGTTGGCACAGCTCCTTTATCTTGCTTGTGTGGGCAGTCTTACTGAGCTCACCAACACCAGTGTTTTCAAAATATCTACTCAAAGGAGCAAGAAAGTCAGATTTCTCCCTTTTGCAAATGGCTCTAAATTCTGAAGCACGGTATACATCACATTTCAACAGCAGTTGAGGACAAGTTTCAAATTGCATTACTTGAACTGTCAGTGAAGTTACCTGAAGTTAAGGTAGGCTTCCCTTAACTGGCCTTAAATAATGCTTAAGGCTAAAAAACATGCCCTGAATCTCCAAAAGGTATGCAGACTGCCTGCACCAGTGCTAACTGCCTTTAAAAAAATAGGCTACACCTTGCACTATAACTTTCTGAAGGCCCAAGAAAGTCTTCTACAAACTTTCTTGCTTTAAAAAATCCCAGGAAACAAATGTGCTGAAAGCAGCTCCCTGGTTCTAGCAGGGAGATGGACATGGTCTCTGCCAAGCATGTCTTGGTGTATGTAGGAACTCCTGTTTGTCCTGTGGGACAGTCACAGCTCTCAGTACAGTCCTCTGGGGTCTCTGGGTATCTCACCAAGTTGTTCCAAAGGGCTCCCTCTTGTCATGGTGATGCCTTGGGCATCACTTCAGGCATCAATAGAGACTGCCCAGAGACCCGAAGTACCAAGTTCAGAGGCTCTGAACATCAGAGCCATTGACATCAGAAAACTGCTAATCAAGTGTGTGATTCAAGTAGATTGAACACAAATAATCAGATGCTAAACACTAAAAGCAACACATAAGGCAGACTTCAATAGCTAAAAAATTTAAAGATTCCTGTCAAGTAATGAGGCAATAGTCAGTTGCATCAATTCATAGTGCATCTTTTAAGAAAATGTAAAATTAAATTCTCCTAAATGTTAATAAAATTTAACATATCCTTAAACACAAAATCCCCGGAAGAAGTAACGGTTTTCTTGCAGGTTTATGTAATTTTTATTTATTCATTTATTAAATAGCATGTTTCCATTTGACCTACAGTATTTACAATTTTTTCTAAAAGTCTTTTTATGATATAGAATTTATTTCAGCCTTTTGGACCCAATTGTTCTGCTCTGGACCTGTTCCACCAGCATCTGCAATAAATACTATTCCATTCAGAATATTTTGAATTCTAAGACCTTTCTTCACTCAATTTCTATAACTGATTCTAGTATTTAAAAAGCAATTGGGAATTCTTAGGATTTTCTATTTTAAGAATTAAGTCTGCAAATTTACAACTGGGTCTTATTTTGTATCGACTCAGTAGCTAACCTTTGGCTTTTTTGTATCAGGCAGACTGGTATAGGGGAGCCAGAGGACTAATTTGAGCTCTAGATGTAGGAAATACTTTCTCAGGAAGACCAATTACTGGACCTACTCTTCCTATTAACACTCCCAAAGCCACCTTGTCAGGTGTAAGGGATTCCCGGTGGGAACAGCTGAGAGAAAGCAAGTACCTGTAAGGACTGAAAAGGGGCTTAGCCAAAGTGTCCTTTTAGTCCTCCACCTTCACAGTGGCCTACCTTCCAGCTGGGAAGAAAGACACAATGCTGGGACCAAGCCAAGAGCCAGACCAGCACTGAGCCATGGGGTCCCTGCATCTTTCTGTCTGGCGGTCACATTGCACAGCAAAATATCAGACTACATTCTTTACACTGGTGGGAATATTTGCACTACAAAGCTGAATACACTTCAAAATTCAAACTAAATTAAAGAATAGGAATAGTTTTTAATTCATACTCTCTCTAAGAGGATAAGGAGTAAGAAGGACCCCTGGAAGTAAAGCTTTGAAGGAACGAGAGGTAAAAAATAAGTAAAGACCAGTAGAAAGTCTGCTTTTGGATCCAGATAATTAAAATTGAAACACAGAGTCATGCGCAAACTGATTTAAAGGGTGCAAGTTGGGTATAAATGCAACAAGAAACTTAGGCTTTGTCTTCCTCATGAACTATGAAGTAATTTCATACTTTGATAGTTAAAGATGTAAGACTACTAGGAGGAAGATATTCCTACTTCAAGAACCATTTACAGGAATCATGTATCATGTTATATTTTGTGAGAAGAGTGTATATTTTGTTGTTTGCAACACTTTAATTGTTGCAGTTTCATTCTTTAATTAAAAAAAAATTGAAATTAGTGAAATCTCTATAGTGGTGATGAAAGCTAAAGTAGAGAGGGAGAGACTGAGCTAGAGGGGAAAGTAAGGAAGAGTGGAGATTGAAAATATCCCAATTCTCTGGAGCCTTAGCTGAGTTGCTGGGGATTTTTTTCTCCATTTTTATTTCTGCCCCCCCCTCCTCTTTCTACTCCTTTCCCCTCTTCCATCCCTCTCCTATTGCTTCCTTTTCGTTCATCCTTCTGGGCTGTGCCGACGCCAGGAGAAAGGTCCAGAGCAGGAGGGAAGGCCCAACAAGTCTGAAATAAAAAAAAAAAATTACAAATAAAAGATAAAAAGGATCCAGAAATTCAAATGAACACACCTAACATTTGAAAATATACTTTCCTCTGCCAACGCAGATCAGTGCGACACAGGTCTCTATAGCTGGGTTGACTTTGATCTTGAAAGACCTGAGAGTGTAAAGTAGCCAGTCCTATTCTGATTATGACAAATATTTACAACATTCATTAATATTTGTGACCAAGTATCATGAATTTCTGAAGCCATTTTAAAATTTCTGAGATGAAATGTCACACTATATATGACATTAACTTGGACATCAAATTAAAAAAAAAATACGCGCAACATCCATAAAATAGTTTATTTCCTTAACCTGAACTGTAATTACTTTTCTTGTAATCTCTCCTTTCACAACCCTGTTCCCAAATATGCAATCCTCAGTCAAGATCCCTAGACGACCTATTCACCCAGAGCAGTGGGCAGAGAGAGACCAGAGACACTGAATTTGTGTTTGGCTTATATGCCCTACTGTCACTGAGTAATTTAGTTGGGCCCATCTGTGTTCTGACAATCTATGGCCATGAGACCTGTAAATTCCCATAACAACACCACGCTCCTAACTCTGAGCGGAAAAGCGGGAGTGAAAAAGGAAATGTTATGGTGCATAAATGAAAGAGGGAAAAGAGATGAAAACTTCATGATGTCAGCAAAGGGTTTTATCCTTGTAAATCTGTTTTATGTGAACACTGCTCAGACAATGCATTTTTGAGGGACAGTACAAAAACCTAAGTTCAAAATATAAATAGAATGTGAAGAACAATGACCAAGAGGTGGTGAAGTGTGTAACGTGACACGGTAGCTGCAGCTAACAGTTTACAGTCCCCAGAGAATATTACTGTGCTTATTTGAAGCAGTTATTTCAAACTGCTGAGAACTCCAACTTTTTAACTTCCCTTCTCAATTCTGACAAGTCCGTAAGATTTCTGAGTCGGTACAAACCATTATATTATAGCTGTTAGAGCTTACAGCTGCAGCTTACTTTACCACGGTAGTAATACTGTGGTATTTGGGCAATTAACTCTCACTACTCTGAGTTTTGTGCTTACTCCTATAATACCAAATGGCTCATTTCTAATTTGGATTCAGCTTTAGTTCAGTTTCATACTCTGCTGTCAGTGAAACACATGGCCTGTGTGAGCAGTTTAACGATGTCTGCACAGGCATCTAGGTAGTGCTGGCTCAAGAATAGTACAAAACCCATGGTAGAAACATGTATGCTATTTTCATATCTTTCAGTATCTGGAGAAAATCTTACAGAAAGTCCAAACATCTATTGAATGAAATAGCAGAATTCATAATTTGTGGAAAAAGAGGATGATATCACAACATACTGTGTAGTGTCACAAATCAGCTGCTACTTGGCTTCCTGCTATACACGATGACTTGGGAAAGATCTAAAGCAAGGCACGGAAGCAGCGTTATTGAAGAGTTCATTTTACAGACATTTACAGACTTACAAAATTTCAGTCTTCTCTAAAAAATTAACTGAGACAGGGAAAACTAAAATCTATCTGGTATTCAAAAGTACAGGTTTTCATGGAGTATTTAAAAACAAGCACGTGCATGAGGATATTGGCAGTATGCTATCAATGGCTCTTTATTTGCCCTACATTGCCTGGATGACCTCAGCTCACCAACTAAAAAGCCTTTTTTAGTTTTAAAATCTCACTTCAGAGACATCTAGAATGTCGAAATTCAGGTCTTCTGCTGTTGATCTCCTAATGACTTTTTAACTGCAGCTATATATATATATATAACATTAATTTGTATATACAGTACAAGTAGCTAATTCCATTGCCACCCACATAATCCTTATGTTTCAGTAATTTTCAAAGGTTTTCAAATGAGGTCCATGATTGTACCCAATAGCCTAAGTCCCTGAATTTTAGAACAGGACTATGAGGAGCACTCATTGAAGAATCAATTTTTGTTGGATCACATTATAAAAAGACAGAAAACTGGGAGAAGCAGTAGAAAAAAGCTGTGAAATCTTGGCCCAATTAGACATCCCTGGGAATTTGGTCATAGCCGGGAATTGATTCAAAATATTTAGAAACACATTTGTACTTCTGTGAAAACAATTGCTGGAGAAGTCGGAAATAAATTGAAGTAAAAACTTAATGCCATGAAGATTCAAGTGGCCAAAAAATAATTTTTCAACCAAATATTTCATTGCAAAATTAGGATTTCAGGAAGTGGAGTGTTGGGGAGTATGCAATTCACTCATCTAACTTCACCCATCAAAAAGTTAGGAATCTATTTTAAACGGGCCATCTAGGTTCTCTCTCATCAGTGCAAAGAGAGAGGCATTTTAGGAAGGCTGTTCATCTCAGCTGTCCATAGATGCCTCCGTTGGGATGTAATCTGTAATTCTCTGGTGGAAGAGAATATTTATCTCCATTGACTATGAAGCCTCGAGCAACTGTGTTAGACTTCAATGACTAACTTTTAGATGGCTAAAATGATGGCTAGTTTAGTTCTAAAAACCTATTTTTTAAACAGCAAGGTTAAGTGAGATGAATGGAGCCTTTTGTGTGAACCACTTTATCAAAAATCTACAGAAAAAAAAAGTTTTGACATGAAATTTTGACCAGCATATGTATCACTGATTTTAATAGCACCAGGGTCTAATTCTGCACCTTTCTATTTCTACATCACTTACTGGAGCAGGGCACCTGCTGATGAATCGTGACCCCGTATGCTTTTCCCATAAAATAATAAAACAAGCATCAATGTCCTGATAAACTACCCCCGTGAAGCAAAAGTGGCATAAATTCAGTTCCTCTTTTCATTATTCATAATGTACATTAATTGCCTACAACTTAGAAATGCCCAAGTAGACGATGGTAACCTCTCCAGAGCCAATCTCATAACTTTATCATTTACAGAACTCCCATTTAACTGGAAGTTGTATAGGCAGGAGGAAAACTTAATTGCATCCTTCTTTTGCAGTTTGGGAATAAGAAAACAAAGTGGATGTGAATTTATGCAGTAGAGAGCACATTAGAAAACTGACCTACTGTGCAATACCTCAAGTGTTGGGTTTTATCCTGTGAAATCAGTGGCAAATACTAAATGAGAAAGGGGTAGCACTGATTGTGTGTGTGTGTCTTACCAAACAGCGTTAATCTCTTTTATAGGTATTAAAGAGGAAGTTTGGTCTTAATTATACCTTCAGGGGGGCTGTTTCATAGACACTGCATGATAGTTTGCACAGCACACTTTTAAATCTTATATTACTTCTATTCCTAGTATTTATTGTGTGAAGGATCCTTTTAAAAAATCTTTTAGCTAGGTAGAATGACTTTTATAAACAGTAACTCTGCATTACAGATCAAGCTCAGAAGTTGTTACATTTACTAAAAGCACAGTGTTTCATTGAAAAAATCAGTGAGTTATTACTGTAACTCCCTGTACCCACAAGAAGAGCTGTCGGCATGCAGTAAGCCTTGAGAGCAGGCCTGGTGTGCAAAAATTCACAAGAGTGTCTTTGTAACTTCCATTTGTATTGTTCTAATAAAGAACATGTCTAGGATAGTGCAAACTTAGTGCTTTTGCACTCCATTATAACACAACAAAACAGAAAGAAAAGCTAGCATTGTCAACACTATGCAAATAGAATCCTTTGAGACAGAAACTCCAACTCTTCAGTCAGTCTAAAAATACTGCATGCAAGGTATACATGTGCAGTGCCTCCTACAAATCGTAAAGTTACCCTAATTTAACAAGATGTGTCATAGTTCTTTGACAATAGGTACTGTTCAGCTTCTGCACAAAACTCTGAGCAGAAACAGAGACACCCTTTTACTGAATGAACTGTGCTAATGTGATGCTTTTCTAAAGAACAAATTTAGCCTTGTTTCAGTCAGATTAAGAATCTCATTAATACTTGATTTGTGACAGATATCCTCTTTTTGTTGACCCTGAACAACACAAAGCACATGACTGACTCGAGGATCTTGAAGAAGGCAACCAATGGGACTCAACAGGCTGAAACAAAGACTGTTGGTGTGGGGCACAGTGGGAAGACGGGGACCTGACTTTCACCAGGTCATTCAACAATCACCGGGGTCCAGAGTTATCATTGTATCCTTTATAGTCTCTTGTTCTTTAAGTAATAATAATAGTGATGGAATGTACTGCCTTTTATAAGCTATTGCCTGTCCAAGGGACTGCAAGCTGCTCTCAGAGGACCATAAAATTAACCACAGAAAGCATCAGCTGTTTCCAGAGCTCCATGTTGACTTGGTTGTTCAGAGACTGCACATCAGTAGAGGCAATAATCACTGACATCAGGAGAAGGCCACCTGGGAAGGACCACTGATGGAAACCAAGTTCAATCAGACCTTCGGGTATTTTAGGAGAAAGACTTGTGAGTGTTCAGAGAAAAAATAAAGAGCCTGGGGAGTGTCATTGATATTCCACCAGATTCACACCCACTGTTGGTCATCACTCATAAGAAATCCACTTCTGCTTCTTCAAACCTCTACCAGTCAAGTCAGAGTAGAAATTATTATGCTTACTACCATAACCATGAAGGAACTACAACAGAGAAAAAAAAAAACAAAAACACTCTGTTCCTGAAACTGAAATGCAACTGCAGAATGGCTTAACCCCCACATCTTGGCAGGCCAGCCAGGATGCAAGGAGCCAGGAGACACACAGTGATGTACCAGAGAGGGAATTTATTAACTCTATAGCTTTTGTCAAGTGGCAGCAGATAATATGGGTCTATATAAATCTAAAACCAAGAAAGTGAAACTCTTAGTTATTAAACAGAAGTGTTGGTTAAGCCCTGAAGGATAATTAATGTAAGATTTTCATTAATTCTCTATCACACTAAAAACATCTTTAAAATTTGCTCTCTCTATGATTCTGTCTATTCATCTACGGATCTGTATTTTTATTACAGAATACCACAATGATAAAAACATGTTAATTTTATTCACACTAAGCAACCTGAGATTTACTTAGTAATTTGAAGGTCTACTTGATTATTTTTTAAAATTGTTGGCAGATGATTCATTGAGATGAAAAATCACACTTCATTGTACGAAAATAAACTTTCTCATAAAATACTTCCAAAGCTGCGCTATAAATGCCTTGGAAAGATTAAGTACATTATAGAGGTTAGAGTGTCATTTTGAAATAGGAAAAAAACAGGCCAAAAATTATTCTAATGTGTGCATGTGCAAAACAATAATCTTCAAGCTATTTTGCTCCTGTAATGGTTTAAAGATCATAAAATAAGATTGGTACCTTAACAAAGGTCAATATGTTGCATTTTAATCTTCATACCACTTAAAAGCAGCATTTTGTTTTCTTCTGTCAGTCTGGATCTGAGTTTAAGGGAGCTACAAACTGGATAATTATGTAGACAGCGTCACAGATTACATAATTTTTTATCAGGAAATTCTCAACTTTAGCCTTCTGTTCAGATATTCTGCAAGTACTTAAAACGTACAGGATTTGCCTTCAGAATTTGACAGAGCACCACATTCTCTAAGACCAAGGGAAGTTAAAACGTTCATCTGGGGGCAGACCTATCAGTCTTTACAATCCTACACTTAAAACACTATTAAGCTTTTTTGTATTTTTATCTTTTAAAACCCAAAATGCAGTGAAAGAATAAAATAGGAAAAAATACTCTATACGGGAGAAACTGGTTCTAGAACAGTGCTTTAGAAGACCAGAGAGCTAAGATATAAGCAACCTGCAAAGACTCTAATATGGTAAAAATTTTAAAGAACACTATGGACATCTTTCACATTTATTCCTGATAGAAGATAGTCTATGATGCAGCATTGCCTCAAACCTCTTCATATTCCCTTCACTGGTAGGAATACAAAATACTAAGACAATATATAGAAAACTCTCAAGAGTTTAAAAATCACTGTTGCAGAAGAAATTCCCAAGAGTTCTTTTCTGTTGCACTACAACCAAAGAAATTCAGGCTGGTTAGGCAGAGTGAAGGGAAGGTCCACATGGCACAAACCCCGTATCTCCAGAAGAAGGCATGTCTATGTGCCTGGCTTCAGGTGGAAACGTTTGGGCTGATGTGAGAGCCAGAAATCAGACTGCCATATTTTCAGCTGAAAGCAGAACAAACCAGTTTGGGCAGAAGAGGATTCGAATGCAGCTTCCCTGTTTCTGCTGCAGCATGATTTTGGGCAGAGCCAGCCTCAACATCCCCTCCCAGCGCCAGCCCCACTGTTGGGAAACTCTCCCAGTTAAGCCTAGATATCATGAGGGAAAAGGAGCTGCAATTGCTCTCTAAAAATATACTATACTCTGAAGAGAAGAGACATGGAGAAGGAGCCTTATTGTTTAAGGTCAGCAGTGGAACAAATGAAAAGGAGAATAAACTGTCTGAAAACAAATTTAGGACAGAAATTATGTTTCTAAAACCAGAGCTTTTTGAATCTGAACAAAATAAGAAAACCAGCTTAGCATCACAGCAAACAGACTTCATGACTCCACAGGCCACTTTAGTTCTATCTCCCATGTTGAAAAAATGTAAGATATTTTTCTTTTGCCAGTTCAGGCCACTACAGCAGCTAAAACCATGTATTCATGAGTCAGCACACTGAACACTATACAGTTATTCACATCTGTTCACCTGTTCTGTTTCATTTGCTAGTAAATATTGATAATAATAGTTAGTTATGGAGGAAGAAAAGAAAAATTGCTTTCCAAAGATTTCAGTTTACAACCCTTTATAAAGGTATCTTAAATTCCTATGCTGTCCCGAATACCAAAACAGATTTAAAGAAAAATAGAAGATGTCATTTCAGTCTGGACACTCACCACTTACAGGAGCTAGGGCAGCATGATTATATCTCATACTATATAAGGAATATAATGATATCATCACTTGTAGAAACAAAGCTGCAATTTGTAGGCAAAATTTTTATTCATCTCAAAAGCACAAAAGGACAATTGTCTTTGACACTAACCATGGCTTTCTAAAATACTCTTTCAACATTAGTCACAGCACAACTATAGATGCACCAAGCCGGAGCCAATTCCACAAACCCAAATCCTACTCTGCCCACGTACTGCACAGAGGTAGAAGGATCCTCTTTCAAAAGTGGCTCTTTTATTCCTATTTTAAAGTCCCAAGGCTGTTTGATATATACGAACTCCTACAACTTCACCTTGCTGCAAATGAAATGTACGTATATAAATTACCATACTACTCAGACAACAGGTGCATTGTGGATGAAATCTGGGGGCTAAATAGAAAGTTTTAGGAATGCACTTTCTCAGACTTCAAGATAAGACTAGGTGAGCAGGATCAGCTCTTCAGTCAGCAACTATCTGTACAAAATTACTCACACAACACACCTGCAATATTAAAACAAAGGACAAAAGGATCATTCTGGAAACTGCTAACCTAGTTACTTTATTTCAGTGCTTTAGCAGTATCAAAATATTTTGCTTACTTGGAGTTGCACATAATTTAAAGAAAAATCTTCATTTAAATATAAGGAGGGATGGAAATACATAGAGGGGTGGAGAATAAAGTTTCAATCTCTCTTGTTTTTAATGGCTTGCTTTCTAATTAAAACATGAAAAAATAAGCAAGCCGAGTCTTCTTAAAACGTGGAGTAATGACCCAACATATCGTAACTATTTTAGAAAAGTCATCATAATCTATCATGAGAATATCTTGACTGGTTTTTAGACACATGAATTATTGACCCTGTTATGCTGCCAAAAGTATTTTAACATGTCAGAGCAGAAGTCATGCATAAATATGTACGAAATATGTTTATTACAGTTAAACTGGAAAAACCCAGTGTAAATACATATTTATGTTTTACAAAGATAAATGAATTTATTTATTTTTCAATGTGACTAATTGCATGATATATGCACTTCTTACACATTCTACTTTAAAGGATGCTATCACATTGCAAGAATTTAAACGTAATAAGCATTAGAAACCTCAAATTTCCAAATGCATTTGTAATTCTATGAATTATATTTGCTTACGTGACAGTGACAAAAGAAATACACCCCCTGTAACTTACTTTAGTTTCCACATCTGAATACACGGCATATCTTTATAGTCAGTTATAGACCAAAAAATGCTTTTTATATAAAATACAGTAAGCAATCCCATCACAATAAAGTAAACAACAGAGAACACCACAGAACATTCAGCACTTGAACTTTAGCATAATATTGCACCATACTTCTCCCTGGAGGAAAAAAAAAAAAAAAAAAAATAAACACTAAAGAAAACCGAACCCAAAACCAACCATTCCATTCTGTCATCTGGAAAAATCTTTCCAAATTGTATTTTACAGAACCAATATCCTGTCTGTACATCAGGGGCAGCCTCTGTTAAGCATTTAAGTGCTTTCAGTGAAAAGTAACAGTTTCTCCTCCAATCCTGAACTCTCAGTAACCATCACGGAAAGTAACAGTTTCCCATTCCCTGTCAGCCAGTGGCACTATTAATCATCAAAACAATACGAAACACCTTCAAGCAAATATCAGCTTCTGATTAATCTCCATTCCAATGAATTAGAGTCATAAGAGGCAACCTGCTGCCTTGTTTACGCCTTTTTAATATGAGGAGCAGAAGTTGGATACAAGGGTTTTCTGCCCTTAGGGCTACAAAATATGCCTCACGTGGCAGCGAGCCAGCTCTCCGAGGGAGCCTCCTTTGCTGTTTTACAGCTATTTTCTAATGGTTAAATTTAAACAGACACACACAAACACAGGAGCCACCACAATACAGGGCCGGAGCTATTGTTTTTGTCTAAAGTCCTGTGAGCATCTGTACTCGTAATGAAGATCTCAAGGTTCCATCCAGTTTCGGTTTGGGCTTTACTTTTGATTGTTTTGTTTGTTTGGGTGTTTTTAAACGCAAGGAGGAGAGGAAGGGTGTCTGGATTTCTTTTTCCCCCCCAGCTGCCTTCCCCTCTATACAGCACAGCACATAAAACACCTCTCTTCAGCTTTAACCGACCCAGGCTCAATTAGTGCAACATTTTGCACACATCCAAGCATTCAGAAGGAAGAGATATTTAGTCCAGTCGTCATGTGTATTGCACAGACACCTTTAGAAAAGGGTGGAAGGAGATTTCTTAAAAA
>VZRR01001900.1:784273-811433 GCA_013398015.1 Oreocharis arfaki
GCCCCCCCGCGCGCGGAGGAAAGGGGGGGGGGGGGGATGTTCCCCTGTGCCACTCCTGCTCCTGTCTGTGCGCAGCTCGGGGTGCTTCCGTGCCGACTGCCGGGGTTGCAGTCACTGTGCGCCCAGTCATGTCTGAGCAGCGCTGCTCCGGCTTCCTCCGGAGAGCGGTACACATGAGTAGCGGGAGAGAGGACAGGTACCACCGGTCCCATCCGTTACTGCTTCTGTTTCCGGCCCTCTGCCCAGCTGCACGGCTCTCCCTCCTCCCATCCTTCCAGCGGCAGGGCTGATGCTTCCCATCACAAAGTTACTGGCCCAGGTGGGAATTGCTTTTTCGGAGGGGGTCGCTCACCGCTGGGTCCGCTCCCGAGAGCAGCCCGCAGGCGCAGGCAGCGGGGCTCAGGGCAGTGGGCTCCGGCCGGGGTGAGCCAGGGTGTGCAGCCTCCCACGGCACCACAGCCCGCAGCTGCCCGCAGCTGCCCGCATTTTTTGAAGTGTTTGGGGTCGAGTCCCTCCGCGCTCAGGTGTGGTCCTGAAGCAGCTCCGTGGCTGGCCAGATGGCAGCTCTCTCTCCCTTTAACATACAAGAAATACACTGGAGCAGACTGTGTGCTACTGTTGCTGAGAGTTCCCTCAAGACGCTTGCTTTTCCCTTTTTAGCTCTCCTCGCTTGTCTCCTTATTAACAAACACAGCAGTCGCAGGGAGCGGCGGCTGGGGCTGAGAGCGGCTTTGCTCCGGCTCCAGCTGAAGCAAAACCTGCTCAGCGTTGCCAGGCCACAACCTGCCATCTCGGCTGCGCCCTCACTTCACTGGCCCCCAAAATGTTCACAGCTAACAGTCATCCACAATTACTTATTTAGTGGTTCAGCAGTAGAAGGGAGAGCCACAAGAGATAAATTAACTGAGGGATAGAAGTGTGCATCTGTAAACCAGGAGCTGTAATGGAGCAGTCCAGCCAGTATTTTCCAATACTACCCTGCTCCCTCCTCCCCCCTTCTTCATGCACTTTTTTTTTTTTTTTTTTTTTTTGAGAACGTCTCTTCTCATCCAGGTCAGAAGGCAGGGGATACAGTCAGGTTATTACTCTACAAAAATTACTCTGACCAGTCAGAAGATGCCCTGCTATATAAAAGACTGGTGAGGGCACCAGCCTGCCTTCTTCACATCCTCACACAAAGATTTTTCCCTCGCCCTGACCATTTCTTTCTTTCTTTCCTGTCCTGTATCTCTTCCCCAGTGCTTCCAGAAAATGAAAATAAATAGTCTTTTTCTTCTTTCCTCTCAACTTCTTTTATGAAGTATAAAAAGAACACTGGCCAAAGTTTAAAAATATATATAACCAGTTATGGTTTCTTGCTTGCTTTTTATTTTGTCACTGGGCTTGTTTTGGCATTTCATAATCTTCTCCCCCTGCTATGTTTGGCTAGCAGGAGTAGAGCTGTACATCCGAGAAGGTTTAAAACAAACAAAAAAGCAAACTAAAGGAAGTCCTTAAAGATACAAAAATTTACAAGAAATTGGAACTTTTAGTGTGAAAATTACCCAAATTACCTGTACAATGTTGCACGTACATATGACAGTAAACTCAATCATATTGTCATGATAGTATCACAAACTATTATGTCTTGAGATTTCAGGCGTGGGAGGTGTCCTTCCTTGGATGGTGCACTTCAATTTTGCATAGCTCTAGGTACTGCATGCATGAATACAGCTTAATGACTAAGGGTATTTTTAAATGACA
The DNA here is from genome assembly GCA_013398015.1 of Oreocharis arfaki. NCBI lineage: Eukaryota > Metazoa > Chordata > Aves > Passeriformes > Paramythiidae > Oreocharis > Oreocharis arfaki. Next base: position 786,017 of record VZRR01001900.1, read on the forward strand.
TTTAACATCAAAATGCATTTGCAGAATCAAGGCCTAAATAAAAATTCTATTTTGTTCTCGCTTTTCAGTTTCCATTCTCGTTTACGTACTTTTGAGCACATAAGTCTTCCTAAAATAACAACAAAAGTTAAGGGTGGTGTTTTAATAATCTAGAGTTGTACAATAGATCTGGCTTGTAAATTAGCTGTTGACACTTATACAAGGACCAGAATATGTACATTTTGGACAATATATTTTATGTATATTTGTTCAGTAGATTCCAAGAACTAGGAATAAGGTAAACTTGCAAATATGTATGTTCTTCTTTTCAATGTGCACACATTGATCGGTTATTCTGTAAGTGAATTAAAAAGTCATTACGATATTCTTGGCAAATTTGGATGTAAATACTAAAAGGTGCAGGGCTTAAGGGCAGCTTCAATACCAGGTCAACACAGTGCAGTGGGGATCAGAAAATGTTAAAAAAAATGCCTTCCTCCTATAGTTAGCATTGTAAATATCATAAAAATTAACTGGTTCATAAGAACTTAACCTTAGCTTTACCAAAGGAATCACCAAAGTATACTTCTGTCACTTTTCTCCTTGCAATCCATTAAGACGAAGTAAGCATTAGGGGATAAGAGGTGCAAGAGGTTTGGCAGAAATACACGTTTGGAATAGGTTACAAGAAAGAAAGAGCTGGAATAATGCTGTTTTCACAGAATCCCAGGAAGTGTTTATACCAGTGTCTACTTTCGGGCCACTCCTGCTGGAAGCTTCCTCCAAAGGCAGTTGAACACTCAATGCTAGACTGAAAAAAAAAGTGCAGCACACTGCACTCATTGCAGCTTGGTTATAAGCGGTGTTCAACAAAGCATACAGTAAAAGAATGCAGTTCAAAAAGAAGGAAAAGTAGGATCACTTAGATAACTTTGAAAGCATGCAAATAAGGTATCTGATGGCATTTTTTAGGCTTTCCACTTTTTCTTCTGCAGAAAAACAAGTGAGCTCCACTGCAACATGGTTGAGAGTTATCCTTAAAAGTAACAAAGATTCTTGAAAGAATTCTGGGCAGAAAGTACTTGAACCAACAATTCTACACTTCTGCTTAGCTACCAGCAAAGAGCTGATTCCTAAGGTTCCCAAAATATTGTACTACATAGCCAGTGCTCTACGACTTATGCTGGGCTTGCTAGTCTTTAGTCATGCCGTGCAATCCCAATATTTCATATCCCTTTCCTGTACCTTTGCAGTAACACCCCCTTCCCCCCTTCCACCTCCCCAAAGGAGCAGAAATAAATATATTCTGAGGTTACCTCATTGCCTATAATCTGTTTTTCTTGATTGCATTAAACTTCTGGGCTCTCAGCACAGTGCTGTTGCTGTATATACATGTTGCTTATACAGTTTTCTTCCCTTTCTACTGGAGGTGGTACTGGAGAAACCCACAGTTGTTTTTTTTAATATCACTTTCAGTGCACTTATACTCTCCTAAAATAAAGAAACCTCTCTTTGCAGATAGTAAGCAAATACTTGGGAGTCCAGCACTAAGGTACTGACTGTGCACAGATCCATCACTATGACTCAGCAGACTGAAAGCCTGAGCTCAAGCTGCAAACAAGTGCGAACAGTTATTGGTATCTCCTGTTGCACCGGCAGAAGTCAGCCAAAACAATACTAGATATATAAATATATATAAATATATAAAAATATATATAAATATATATATATATATAAATATATATAAAAATAGCAACAGTAATAATAAAAATAATGGTAAAATAATTAGTGGTCCTTTTTGAAGATGCGGCTGCCTGACCCTGCTTTAATGGCTAATTTGTCTGTAATTCCTTTGAGACCATTCAGTATAATTATAGGTTTATAAGGTTGTGATGGGTGTTTTTGTTTGTTTGTTTGTTTGTACGTGTTGTTTATGTCTACCAGGAAAAGAGTAAAGGGAAAATTAGTTTACTGGCAATAGCTGCTAAATGAAAGAATTACTTGAAGCTAGCCAAGCTATTACATTGTTAAACTGCTAAAGAAAGAAAACTGCATTTCTCAAACTTTCAATTTACCACAGATTTAACTATCATCATTTAAATCCATTTATGCTTTGGCNGAGAAACCCACAGTTGTGTTTTTAATATCACTTGCAGTGCACTTATACTCTCCTAAAATAAAGAAACCTCTCTTTGCAGGTAGTAAGCAAACACTTGGGAGTCCAGCACTAAGGTACTGACTGTGCACAGATCCATCACTATGACTCAGCAGACTGAAAGCCTGAGCTCAAGCTGCAAACAAGTGCGAACAGTTATTGGTATCTCCTGTTGCACCGGCAGAAGTCAGCCAAAACAATACTAGATATATAAATATATATAAATATATAAAAATATATATAAATATATATATATATATAAATATATATAAAAATAGCAACAGTAATAATAAAAATAATGGTAAAATAATTAGTGGTCCTTTTTGAAGATGCGGCTGCCCGACCCTGCTTTAATGGCTACTTTGTTTGTAATTCCTTTGAGACCATTCAGTATAATTATAGGTTTATAAGGTTGTGATGGGTGTTTTTGTTTGTTTGTTTGTTTGTACGTGTTGTTTATGTCTACCAGGAAAAGAGTAAAGGGAAAATTAGTTTACTGGCAATAGCTGCTAAATGAAAGAATTACTTGAAGCTAGCCAAGCTATTACATTGTTAAACTGCTAAAGAAAGAAAACTGCATTTCTCAAACTTTCAATTTACCACAGATTTAACTATTATCATTTAAATCCATTTATGCTTTGGCTTTATTTTTATTAAATTGCTATACCTTAGACAATATCAAGTTGAATTACTTCACATTTTTAAAGTATACTCCAGTTCATGTGATAAATATGAGATATCACTTCAGAAAGAAGTTTCATTCATCTGTTTTTCTCTGCATGCTATCACTGTGTTTCTTGCTTTTTTTCCTACAGATGTTTTGTTAATTTTAACAAAATTCTGCACTTGTTCTTATTCTACTTCTCTTACGGGGCTTTTAAGACACTGTATCTATACAGTGAAACTAACTCAATTCTTCTACCACCTTTTAATCTGAAATTTCCAAGTGTCTGAGCAGAACGCAGATTAAAAAGTTCAATAATAAATGACAGAAGGAATAATAGCAAGGCAACTCTGTTTAAAGGAGAGCAGATAAAGTACTTGAATGATACACCCACTATGTAGGAAAATAGAATGAAAAATAGGAAACATTTTCAAGTAGCCCTTCTTACCTGCTTTTGTTAGATGAGAGAGCTTTTTGAGAGGGAGGAGTTTTTAACTACTGAATGCTTTATTCTGTGTAAAGTTCAGTCTTTCAGCCGGTGTATACTCTGCTTTTTGAAACAATCCTGATCTGAGGACACGGCAAACAAAGAGCTTTGTGTCCTTAAGCTACTGTTTTCACACGCTATTTTATATACATAAATGAAAAGTGACATCTACATTAAAAATCAGTGAGAATCTCATGTATCCCAAACATCTTTCCTAATTTCAAAATTTTTGCCTTTTGCTCTTTTTATGTGTTCTTTTCCTGAAAGGGTTGATTAAAGAGTAGAACTTGTAATAAGCATGTCTTGATTTGTGAGTTTTGCAATAAGTAAGTCTGGGAACTGTGCGGGATAAGGCAGCTTATGACCAAATTCACTGGTCTGCACCATTTGTTCTTGTTCACTCATTGTCTATATGACAATCTTTCAGTCTTTCCATTGAAAGAGAATTCAAAATATATTTTCAGAGGGGTTGTGTGGTTTTGTTTTTGGTTTTGTTTTAAAAAAATGTGTGGGTATTGTTTGTTTGTTTGTTTGTTTGTTTTAATTGTGTTGTATCAGCCAGAATTAAATAATGGCTGACAGCTGGAACTTCTGGTTGAACATGATGGCACTGAAAGCTAGGACCACATTTATAGGGTTAATCAGTCAGAACACTGGAAAATGTACCCTTGCTTGAACAAGTAGTGACTCAAGAAGAAAAGGTTATGTGGTACAGAAGACTGAAAAGTGAAAGAAATAGAAAGAAAATCATGAATTTCTGGTAATTTGAGAAATGGGGTTGGAGATATTTTTAAAACTTAATCTAAACTGAGAAACCCATCTTTGGTAGAAGCAATGGGAGAGAGGACCTTTGTCTTCTGTGAATCAGATCCCATGTGCTCAAACTGGGCACATAAAATGAACAAACATATATTAGTCTTTTAAAGTTTAGTTTAAGTGATTCAGCAACCATAACGTGCCTTTGTGTGAGTCAGAACTCAGTTTACCACCCAAGTGCTCATCTCCCTAAACTTAACAACAGTCCTTGCCCTTCTTGCCTTCAGCTGCTTCAGTTTTCAGAGATGTGAATGAGACAAGAGCTACACACAGTGTCCTTCTTTACTACAGGGCACCGTTTTGAGTTCTGAGTACCACTTGTGTGGGTTGCATAAGTCAAGGATAGATGAAGAAATAAATATATGACTATACAGCTGGACTTTATCATAATGGTTGTTAACTAAGAGGTGAAATAAGGTTGCATGCACAATTTTAATCCAGGATTTTCCTGAAGAAAAGAATTTGTGGTTGGCATTCAACTGTTCATAAACAATTTTTTGCATGCAGGAAATGCACATATATCCATATGTGCATATAGGTACACCTGCATCACATATGCTGTTTCTCTTTTTGACCATGCATTCTAGTTATGAACAAGAGTTAATTTTAGCTGATTAATGAGATCTGACATGATTGCAGTCCATAGCAATATGGCTGGAGGCTAGAGGATTTTTGTATATGTTGTTTTATTCATGGGTTGTCCTGGAGAGGATTGGAAACATTATGTAAGAGTGTTAAGCATTCAGTGCCAGGCTTTAGGCAAAATACAGGTAAAAAAACTCCTTAAAAATAAAACTATATATACATTTTAACTTTTTATTTTTTCAATGGAAAGACAATTTGTAATAGAGCATGTCTGACTCTAACCTCTGCTATCCCTTCTGCCCTTCATAAACGCAGAGAATTTCTAGACAAGAGAAGACTTACTCTATAATTACATCAGGTAACTTGAGGCCAGTCGTCTTGAAAAAAAAAACAACCATATATTGGCATTCTGAACAGCATTTATTACTTTATCTTCTCTTATTTTTATCCTTACACAAGCTCTTTTTCATAATCACAACTTATTTCCTTCATCTCCTACTCGTCAAGTGTTATATTCTAGGACAGCATCCCATTGCTCTCCTTTGAGGTAAATCACCTTGTGAGACAATCATTTCCCTTTTTCCACCTTTCTCAGTGCAGCTGCACTGAGATTGTTGGGATTTTGTGTCTGGCTCTTTCAAATAGCTAAATCTCTGCACTGGTGCAGCTCTCTGAGCGCCTTGTATCTTGTAAACGACTCAGGCAGCACACTCCCTTCCTTCTAAGCAGGGGAGAAAGCCTGGAAAACTGTTCTTAGGAATGATCCTGCTTCTGGTTTACATCACAAATTACTTCCATTACAGGATAATGCCCAAAGGCACAATCCAGCCTGAAATACAGTCATCATGAAACATAAGAATGCAATTGCTCTTAACAGAAATTATACAACTAGAACCATTTACAATTCTAAAGCTAAATGTCTTTGAAGTGTATGTTTCCATATTTTAAATTTTTAAAAATCTTTTTTTTGGCAGTTGCCAATAACTCTCATTTATCATGTTGGATGTGAATTGAGTATGATACAAGCAAATGGAGACAAGATGTACAAAGCCATCCAAATAAACCCTATTATTTTCTTTGAGATGAAAGCAGCAGTCTGAGCATGAAGAAATCTCGGGAAAAATCAAGGTTCTTCGAATCTGCCAGCTTCTTTAGATAGGTAATTGCTGCAAAGACCACTGATACTCAATTCAGTCTATATTCTGCTTGACAATTATTGCCCAAACACAATTTCCCTCAAAGGAGCGAAGTCTTCAAATTCGCAGTGTGTGTTCCAGTTAAATTTTTTTTTAAAAAAGGGAAACAAATCACAAATTGCCCATGAAAACACTGTTTATGTAAGAACCTGGTATAGTCTGATCTTCAGAAACTCCAAGTGGCCATGAAATTTTCTTTTAAGTTCACAACCCTTCTGACAGTCAAGCCCGTGCTGTTCAAGAGAATCAACTATTTAGGTATCAAGAAAGCTTCTGCTTTTCTGTTGAAATACACCTTTCTCTGAAAGAGAGACAAGTTTGTGCACACTCTGTAATGGGTAAATTTGCTATTGTAACAACAGTCAAAGAAACAAGCACTTTGTTTCTAATTGTGTTATAATACAATAAAGCGTACAATAAAAAGTATGCTTACTTTGACATATGCAGTGTTTCCATGCCAGACAACAAAATTTCTTATGCAAGCTATAGCATTAATATTAAAAAAAAACATATTAGGGTAGCTCACACTTGTCTTAAAACTTCACTTTTCCCCACCAAACCAGTAGCTTTAGCATCTGTTTCTTTTTGTCCCACTGGCTAAACCATTTCCCCAGTTTCACACAGCAAATGAAAACATTTTGAACTGTGTAAGCTTAAATCAACTTCCAGAAATAAGTAAAATGCCTAATCACACCAAAGAAGTAATAACAAAATAAGAGAGTCAAGGATTCAAGTGAATGCTGCCTGCTAGCAGATTTTGCAGGCCATATTTTCCTAATCTAACTCGGAAGTGCCTTGCAACTTTAATGGAAAATTTTAGATAAGTTTCATTTTTTTAGAACACAGAGCATGATTACAAAGAAAGAAACATCCCAGGTCGTTTCCAGAGGAGATACCATTTTCCACTAGTACCTCATTTAAGAAGAAAATCCTCCCTCTGTGACTTTTGCAACTCTCAACATGGAACATTTTTTCTCAGTAGCAGGCTTGCTCAAGTACAGAGGAATGGCTATCAGAAAACTTTGGATTTTGTCACTAGGAGGACTTTTTCTTAATTTCTGAAAGGTACACATGAAAAATACAACTACAAGCACCAAGGTGACTTTGGAGAAAACAATTATTGATAGTCCTTTTTTTAGAGGTTTATGACAGGAACAATTATCAATTTCCCAAGATAGAATTATAGGTATTTACAGGAATGCTAGCTCTTAGCCAACACCTAGAAAGTAACCTGCAGTGCAATTGGTAGGAATAATAATGTAGCAATCCCAGGATGAGCTTTGAATCAGTATCAAGAAAAGGGTAATTAGGTGATATTAGCTTTATCAAGGGAAGGCAAAAGTAAATAAATAGCCCAGTAATACTTTCTTCTAAATTTTCTCAAACTTGCCTAAAATTTTTTCCCTTCTGTATTCCACAACACGACTGCAAGTTGAAATAAAATGCATTTCTATTCATATATTCCTCTCATCTACAGCCTATCTTACTTAACCGTTCAAAAAGGAAGTATATATTCTTGGTTTATAGTGATGCTGATAGAGAGTTACATTACAGCTCAGAAAGAATAATATAAACCCAGGAGAAACCAGTGGGTTCTGGTGACCATTTTTATGATTGAGAATGAGAGGGAGGAAAGAAGGAGGACATAATGAAAAAATGAACCAGTCTACCAAAGTTAATAATGTTGATAATGTAAGCAATCTGCTGGAAATACTAATTGTTGGTGGTTTCTAGAATCATAATTAGAATATAACCATTCATACATATAATTTGTGGTAATAAATAAATCTCTGCCCAGTAAATGTGATGTTCATTTATTACAGCAAAATAATATTTTCACCCTCTGTCTGAACATAATCACCTGCATGTAAGAAGCATATTCTGTGATTGATATCTGATATTAAAATATTTCAATTATAAAAAAACGTAAACCAATATGAAAAGCAGTTTAACTTTTGATATAAGCAGCACATATATTTTTTACGTGCCCATTTTCTTTTTATAATGTAGATGCACATAATACACACAGAGGTGCATAACATACCATTCAAATAATGTAAGGCTGTAGGAAACCACCATTCTTAAAAATAACAGGAGTCTCTATATTGCAAGCATTCATTTAAGTGATCTTTTTACAAGTAGAGTGTTGATTTGAAGTGAATGCTTTTGTGAGTAAACATTAATTATATTATCAAAAATTTGCAGGAAAGGTTTCCAGCTCAATGGAGATCCCTTCTGCCTCCCCACTGCTGCAATTCCTCTGTGAGGAATTCTTACGGTGTGGATTGTCATTAGCCTTCTAAAGCTGAAAACACTCCTGTAGCTTCAATAAGTAAGAAAAGATCTCCGCTTTTAAAAGATTTTGAAGTTTCAGGAAGAAAGAGTAACGGAGTACATGGATAAAGAAATGAGCAAAGGCTTTATTGTGTTACATTTAGCTTGTTTGCCCCTTTTTAATGCAGTTTTGTTTCTTTGAATGTGAGACTAGGAATGAAACAATTAGGCTACCAGCGGGCATTCCACTCTGACTGCAGCCTAGACAGGGTAACTAGTCTCACAGATATTTATCTCTGCATCCTGGTCTTTCTCCTGCTAGAGGTTCCTCATCTTCAGTGACATAGCCAGATATGGAGTTGACCTGTAAAAATTTAAATACACAAGTGTTTATGCATGTAAGGATCACTAAATGCGATTTATGCATGGTATTATGCTGGGAAATCTGAAGTGATGGTGTCAACTGGAAAGGTTTACTTATGACAAGTAATCATCTTGTAGATGGCAGACTTCACATAGTGTAACCAGATCAGCATATTTAAGTTCATATTGTTCAAAAAAAAAAAAAAAAANGAGAATTAAAGCCAACAGGAAGTCATGAACGCAAATATGGAAGAAGTACTTGAGGAAGTAAAAATAGCAACAAAAATTAGTATTGGATTTGACATTGCTTGAAGTAGGAGAAGAGAAATATTTTAGGTCAGGCCATATGCACTTCTAATAAAGAGAGTATGGAAAGGAATTTTTGAATTCAAAATTGCAGAAATGTAAAAAGAGTTGGTAATCACAGAAACTTGTTGAAAGTTTTAAGATAAGCAGGGATGTGCATGATATTGACCTGATAATAAAAATGGAGTGTGCCTTACAGCAGTAATATCCCTCTTGATAATTTCCCAGAGATTGCCTGTTGGCATTTTTGGAACATTAAAGTAGAAAATCGTGGGTTGTGAGGTATTCATCTGTGTCTGCTGAGATTTTATACGGTCTCAGAGCGTGCATAGTGCTTAATAGACTTGGTCAGGAGACAGGACAATTGGCTACAGGATAGGAGTAAGGAACACAACCTACCTCAGTAACGTCTGTGTTGTGTAGCTATGTCATTGAATTGGCAAATGAAAGAGTAAAAGGAATTTAATTTTATTTGATTTATGAATTGGTAACTCCTTACCATGGCAGTTGAATCCCTTAAAATATTTAGATTTGCTTTTGTAATCTGTTCAAAGACTAAAGCTCTCTATTGTCTCCCCTTTTCCAAAGACAAGGAACAATCATAAAGTATGTCTCAGGAGTATCTCTAATTCCCAGAGTCTGAGCCTGCATAAATGAGGGTAAAAAGCTTTCTTCAGTCTCATAGAATCCCCTCTGAATCGGTTGGCTGAATACAAAATAAGCGTGTATGGGAAGGAACACTCTTTAGCTGTCTTTTCAGCGAGGATTGGGTTCTAGCTAACACATTGGATGACTTCAAAAGTAATTTTATCTATTCATGTATAGATGGATACATCTTTACAGAGAAACAGAATTTTACAGTGCATGTGTTTGCAGCGCATGTCCTGTGTGAACAAATTCAGTAACTTCTTTTTGTTACTGTGTAATTCTTTAAGACTGTCTACTGTAATTAGTCCTGTGCAAATCTTCATTGTACAAAGCATGCAACACATTTCTGTAACCTCTCAATGCACTGAAGAAAAGAGCATGGAGCTGATGTTCTTCTCTCTGTTTCCACAAAATTCTCTGTTTTCACCAAATTTCCTTACTCAAATGAGACATAATCTCTTCTGTAAGAGACATAAAATTTGGTTGCAACAAATGTATGCAAGACATCTTCAGTGTCTTCTACTTGTCTTCTACTTGACTAGCACAGATTTGTCACAATGGAAATACTTTCCTGTTTGGAGTTTTCCTAAGTGGAGTGGAATCACGTGTGGTAATATACACTAACAGAAAACAGTGGATATATAGCCCAGGAAAACATTTACTTCCTCGGGGATAATCAAGGGACCTTGGGACTACCAGCTTTTGTGTTTGTAAATAGGACTCTTCAATATCTACATTTGAGATCTACAGATAATATGGTGATTTCTCTCATGGACAGGAACACAATGTTTTCTAATTTTGAAACATTGAAAGTACTTTTACTATACACTCTTTATCTGTAAATGGATCCTCTGAAACAAGTAATAATACAATAATACAAAATATCCTAATGTTCCTTACTTTGTCATGAACACTGTCTAGGGACTTTCAAGGATTATAGAAAATATAGCCTCTAGTTAAGATTGTGCATAGATAAATAAACTATGCACAGAACTCGAAGACACTAAATACATACAGAGACTATCAATATTATGCCTTAAAGCATTTTCTGCACTGACAGGGCACTAGTTTCTCTTTATGGGAAATTGTGTTAGAGTAAGCTGGAGACAAAGGGAGTTTGAGAGAAGCCAGGATAAATCCCATGTCTTCCCTCCAGAAAGAGGATGTGGCAAACAAGCAGCACTCTACTGTGTATTCCCCTTCCTTGAAAAGCAGAGGAAATAAAAGGTTATGAACTCTTTGCTGCCTGAGAAACCCCACCACGATACTTTGTTTTAGTAAGAAAAGGTAAAACTGCATGTGCAGCGTAGTCAGTGTCTTTAAAGACAGATGTCCTTGGGATGCTGGTCTTATTAACGGGAAGGCACATCCTGGTAAACCTTGCACATCTGCAAAGGTGTATAGAGGGAATAGACTTTTCAATCAGACATAAAATTCTTACTGAAATCTTGCTAGGGCTCTTTTGGTTGGTTGGTTGGTTGGTTGGTTGGTTGGTTGGTTGGTTGGTTGTTTTTTAGTAGACCTGTGTAGGTCATCAATTTTTTATAGAAGTACAGAAATGTTTTTCTTTACTTTTGATCAGTTGTGGGGGTGCTGTCTGCCTTTGGGAGCCCTCCCTGTATGTGCTAATGTCCTAGGCTTGCTTTTATGTGAAATCATTCAGCTGAGCCAACATAATGACAGTTTCTACAGAACAGAAGAGAGGAAGGTGTCACATCTGACTCAACCAAAGGTACTGTCAAAGCTTGGAATTTAATCTTTGAGATTATTACTGAAACTCAGAGCCCTAGGGTCAGGATTTATGCTTCATAAAAGTCAAGTTACGTAATGGTTTGAAAGCTCAGTGGTCAAAACCAAAAATTTCAGACTTCATCTGAGCACAGCTTCTAATAATGTTAGTCATTTTTATAAATGCACAATAACATATCTAGAGTATGTTTACTGACTGAATGGGTATATTTTCCCAACGATAAGAACTGGTAAGTCAGTTAAATGCGTTAGAGTGTTACATAAAACTTCTGAGTGATGTTATTCATGAGGCAGCTGCCTAGTCTCTGTGTGCAGAATATGCTTGTGACAAGAAGGCATGATCAAAGACAGCTTAGATATGTATAGATCAATGCTTAAATTCCTGGCTATAGTGAACGGTCTCTGAGAAACTAAGCACTGAGGAGGAAAACAAATGAGTTCAAGATTATTTATGTACATTTGAGTTTCTAAAAGTTTTAATGAAACATGGGTTTTTTTAAAATTCCTTTATTCTTTAAATTTTATTAGGAGTTTTAATACACACATATTTGTTTTCCTTTTTGGAAAAGATGCAACAGCTTATGCTCTTTGATTGTCATACTTTTTAAGATGGAATGTCAAAACTGGATAGTTTCTCTAAATGTGTTTATCAGGTCTTTACAGATGCTTTTTTCAGGCAGCCTGTAGTGTGAAAATAAAGCTGGATGTTTGAAAGTATCATTAAACCTCTGCTTCTTCTGGGATGGTTTCAGATTGCTGGAAATTTGTTGCCTGAATTTTGTAGTGATGTCCTGAATCAGTGATGAATGACATATGTACTCAAACATCTGAAATTGAATGTTTTGAGAAATATAATTTTATAAAAACACTAGACCATTGGAATAAATAGTTTGAATAGTTTTTCAGTACATTTACTTTTATGAAATTTTATAACCATTGATCAGGTCTTAAATCAAAGAAATAAATATTTATTTTGTTTATTTTTATTCTATACAGTCATTTGCTTCCTTATATCAGCTTTTTAATTCTCCTTATTTTAGCTGTCTGTATGAGATAGTGACTGATTCATAAAAAAACGTATATAAGCTTTGTCTTTGGTTTTATCATAGAATTATAGAATGGTTTGGGTTAGAAGGAATCCTAAAGATCATCTACTTCCAAACCTCTGGGCATGGACACAGGCACCTTCTGCTAGACTAGGTTGCTTAAAACCCCTCTCCAACTCGCCTTGAACACTTCCAGGGATGGGAAGTCTTCTTATAACATAAGAACTTCTCTGGACAACCTGTTCCAGTGCCTCACCACCCTCACAGTAACGAATTTTTTCCTAATATCTAATCTAAATCTACTCTCTTTCAGTTTGAACCCCTTCCCCTTGTCCTGTCACTACATGCCCTTTTAAAAAGTCACTTTCCTGCTTTCTTATAGGCTCCCTTCACACACTGAGAGGCCGCAATAAAGCCCTCCTGGAGTCTTCTCTTCTCCAGAATCTTCAATCCGAACTGTCTCAATCTTTCCTCATATGAGAGGCTTTCCATTCCTCTAACCATCTCCATGGCCCACCTCTGGAACCACTCTGGCAGATCCACGTCTTTCCTGTGCTGGGGACTCCAGAGCTGGACACAATACTCCAGATGCGGTCTCATGACAATAAAGTCTTTCTACAAAACATGATGTTGAATAATTTTCTATATTGCATTTTAATAAATTATATTGAAACATCTTTCCATTATAATTGAAATTGTATTTGATCTTGTATAGATCAAAGCTGCATCTGGGTGGTTTCACTAAAAATCTTGTTTTCTAGTGCTACACTGAACTTTTAAACCTATGAAAATTATTTACTCTCTTCTATAACTGAGTTCACTTTCACAAATTATTAGTTTCTAACACACAACTAATTCTTACAGCCTGTCATTGATAGCATCATTTTTGTATTCAAGAGAGGAAATTATTAGGAGAGAAGGAGATGAACCATTTCCATTGTGTGGAAATCATTTCCTTTGTTTTCCATTCCTTTTTTTTAGATGTGAGGCTTATGTGTCTCATTAAAGCTACACCAGCATATTTTAAAATTTTACATATTAAACTTCCTACATGCATGGTTATATGCTTGAATAGGATTTCAGGATTTAGTTCATGCAGTGTTATTTCTTTAATAACTCATTTCAATCTTCTACTAAAGGTCTGAATCACAATAGAGCAAATCTAACTTGAATGAGGAAGATTCATTGCATCACCTCATTATCTTCTTATCATGGTACCTCTTGTTTGTTAATGTAAGTTAATGGTAACTTTAATGGTATGTTAACGTCTACAAGATCACACAGATGGTGATCAAAAACAGTTAAGGTTTTTGTCTTTAGCTGTTGGAGTTGGATTTAGGTTCTTTGTAACTACTGTGATAGATTGTCTAGTTCATCAATACTCAAACACTAGAGAAGTAGAAGAGAATAGATTAAAACAAAACAAGTTGCTGGAACATTGAAAAGAGAAGTTGGAGAGGATTCTTTAGAAGTAGCGTATCTTTTTGAGCTGGAAGTTAAAATGCAGGTGCTCACATTGCTGAAGGCAAGACAGGATTTAATACTAGAACAAAGTATCTTTAAATAGTTGTCACTAAAAATCACTGTTTATTACATATAATGAGAAAAACAATATTTTTCAAATGCTGTGGCTTAGAAGAGACTGCAAAGAACATCTTTGAGAGGAACGAGTTCTGAATTTTCAAAAGAAAACTATAGATGAGATGATGATGATGATGATTATAGCAGATTCTTAAAAAAAAAAAAAAAACAAATTAACATGGTATTCTTAATGATGTGTATTTGACAGTGCTTCCATAAAGCCAATGATGCATCTAGAAAGGAGAGACCTTTCATAAAAAAGGTAATTAACGTGGAAATTCTCTTGGACAGGAAAAAGTTCTGGAATAATACTTGAACAGCTTTTCCTCTTTTACACCCACTCATTCTGTTGGGAAAAAGTGCATACTTCTTATTTTCCAGCTAGCCAGCCCCTGCCAAATGCCTGTAGAGGAATGGCAGTGTTCATCCTTTTCTGAAAGAGGCTTGATTGCCTTGTTCCTGACAGGTCTTGACATATTCCCACTTTGACTTCTAAATGTGAATAGATTCCAATAGCTAGAAGTGGGAGGGAAAANATCTAATCTAAATCTACTCTCTTTCAGTTTGAACCCCTTCCCCTTGTCCTGTCACTACATGCCCTTTTAAAAAGTCACTTTCCTGCTTTCTTATAGGCTCCCTTCACACACTGAGAGGCCGCAATAAAGCCCTCCTGGAGTCTTCTCTTCTCCAGAATCTTCAATCCGAACTGTCTCAATCTTTCCTCATATGAGAGGCTTTCCATTCCTCTAACCATCTCCATGGCCCACCTCTGGAACCACTCTGGCAGATCCACGTCTTTCCTGTGCTGGGGACTCCAGAGCTGGACACAATACTCCAGATGCGGTCTCATGACAATAAAGTCTTTCTACAAAACATGATGTTGAATAATTTTCTATATTGCATTTTAATAAATTATATTGAAACATCTTTCCATTATAATTGAAATTGTATTTGATCTTGTATAGATCAAAGCTGCATCTGGGTGGTTTCACTAAAAATCTTGTTTTCTAGTGCTACACTGAACTTTTAAACCTATGAAAATTATTTACTCTCTTCTATAACTGAGTTCACTTTCACAAATTATTAGTTTCTAACACACAACTAATTCTTACAGCCTGTCATTGATAGCATCATTTTTGTATTCAAGAGAGGAAATTATTAGGAGAGAAGGAGATGAACCATTTCCATTGTGTGGAAATCATTTCCTTTGTTTTCCATTCCTTTTTTTTAGATGTGAGGCTTATGTGTCTCATTAAAGCTACACCAGCATATTTTAAAATTTTACATATTAAACTTCCTACATGCATGGTTATATGCTTGAATAGGATTTCAGGATTTAGTTCATGCAGTGTTATTTCTTTAATAACTCATTTCAATCTTCTACTAAAGGTCTGAATCACAATAGAGCAAATCTAACTTGAATGAGGAAGATTCATTGCATCACCTCATTATCTTCTTATCATGGTACCTCTTGTTTGTTAATGTAAGTTAATGGTAACTTTAATGGTATGTTAACGTCTACAAGATCACACAGATGGTGATCAAAAACAGTTAAGGTTTTTGTCTTTAGCTGTTGGAGTTGGATTTAGGTTCTTTGTAACTACTGTGATAGATTGTCTAGTTCATCAATACTCAAACACTAGAGAAGTAGAAGAGAATAGATTAAAACAAAACAAGTTGCTGGAACATTGAAAAGAGAAGTTGGAGAGGATTCTTTAGAAGTAGCGTATCTTTTTGAGCTGGAAGTTAAAATGCAGGTGCTCACATTGCTGAAGGCAAGACAGGATTTAATACTAGAACAAAGTATCTTTAAATAGTTGTCACTAAAAATCACTGTTTATTACATATAATGAGAAAAACAATATTTTTCAAATGCTGTGGCTTAGAAGAGACTGCAAAGAACATCTTTGAGAGGAACGAGTTCTGAATTTTCAAAAGAAAACTATAGATGAGATGATGATGATGATGATTATAGCAGATTCTTAAAAAAAAAAAAAAAACAAATTAACATGGTATTCTTAATGATGTGTATTTGACAGTGCTTCCATAAAGCCAATGATGCATCTAGAAAGGAGAGACCTTTCATAAAAAAGGTAATTAACGTGGAAATTCTCTTGGACAGGAAAAAGTTCTGGAATAATACTTGAACAGCTTTTCCTCTTTTACACCCACTCATTCTGTTGGGAAAAAGTGCATACTTCTTATTTTCCAGCTAGCCAGCCCCTGCCAAATGCCTGTAGAGGAATGGCAGTGTTCATCCTTTTCTGAAAGAGGCTTGATTGCCTTGTTCCTGACAGGTCTTGACATATTCCCACTTTGACTTCTAAATGTGAATAGATTCCAATAGCTAGAAGTGGGAGGGAAAATAAGATTTTAAAAGGTAGTTGTTAAGCAGATACAGCAGAAATAAAGTTCATTCGCATGATGGGTACCATATAAAGATTTAATCCCTCACTTTTGTGTTTTACTCCATGTTGAATCCTGACCATAACAGAGCATTTGGCAGTAATGCCACCAGGCAAAAAGATTTGTGATGAACACTCATTTTGAAGGGAAAAGGTGAAACTCTTCTGAATTATTGAGAAGGGAAGAATGATCAAATACAGTTTTTCTAAGGAGCTCCTATTGCTTTTGTTCTACTTTCAGAGCCAGAGTCTCATTTTATTTCATCATGAATACTTTGCATTTATAAAGTTCTTACCACTGTAGTATGTGAAGCCGTGAAAAGAGCTAGTGGATTAAAACTGTGGAAGATGCAAGCAAATCAAAGAGTTTAAGTTACATGATTCATACACCCAGACTCAAGAGACTGTCTCTCAGGGAATTACATTATTCAGCTACTGAATTATTGTATAATTTCTCTTTATTTCTGAATTTCACCAGTGTGTCCTGGGGCTGTTTGAAGTTGTAGAGGATTAGACAAAGATGTCAGGTGACTTTACTCTTGTTATGGACACTGTCCTGGTCTGCTAGGTTTTGGGAGGTTTCTGTCTTCTGTCTCCCCCACCTCCATTTTCTTCAGCTCTCTGGCACAAGTCCTCTCACAGTCCTCTCCTTCCACAACTCACTGCTCAGTGCCCCATGTCAACACAATTTTGTCAACCACACCGCTGCCCACTCCAGAGCCAGACACAGTCAAAACACTGATGGCCTAGTTCTGCTGTGTGGTATGAATGGAGGAGAAGGTTCAGTGGGTTATGTAGGGGATAGAAAATAATTCTGGTTTTGTGCTTCAATTTTCACCAGGGGTTGAAAGTTCTACCGGGAGATAAACTGGCACTGAAGAAAGATAAAAAGATTTGCATGCTCAGGCATAGCTCACACAGCTTCACGAAGCCCTCACCATTCAGAGAAATACTGATATAATGTGAAGATATTTTATGGTATTGTACTATTGGGTATCAGCCTCTTGAAAGATTCAGACAAAAACATCCAGGACTGCAAACAATAAAAATGCTTATGAATCCTTCTAGTTCTTCATTTGGCTCTGAAAAAAAAATGTGTGAGAATGTGTATGGCTTTGATTCCCAAAACAAAGTCATCTCAGCTACTGGCTACAGTTTCACCTTCCTCATTGTAGAAGCGGGTACTCTACAATGAGGACCTCTGAACAGCAACTTCTTCAGTGCAGCTATAAGTCAGTGCAATATTATTCTTTTTCAGATATTCATTTCCATGAATAAAATACAGAATATAGGAAAATAAGGAAGTTAAATGAAATTAAGAAATGGAATATATCTCGACCTTTTTTTTTTTTTCCAAGCAAACTTTAGAGTGACTCTTAAATCCATTTGATTAAAAAATCAAGTCAATGGGAGTAACTGCATAAAAACTACAGAGCAAAGTTGAATTTTTAGTTCAAGGATGCATTTTATAAAAATGGTAATTGCAAATGAAAAATAAATGCTGAAAATAATTTGATATGAAAAGTCCATGCTAAACAGGTGTTGGTATATAGTCAGGAAATGTGAGAGAAAAAAAGATGAAAATTTCTTTCCACATGCCTAATGAGGCAAAGAGGCTTAGAAGAAATTCCCCCCAACTCACTCACAAAGAACAAAGAAAACAATTGTTCTTTCCAGGTATGTCAGCTGGTTTTTGTACACTTGTTAATTATCTTGTTTTACAAATGCAAGGATTAACAGTTGTATTTTTCTAAAGTTCTGACAAATTTCATTATATTTGATGAAATCCTCCTCTGTGTATAAAACTGGAATAATCTCTCCATGCATTCTTTCCTCACATTCCTTATAAATTTATTTATTTTTGTGGTTTCCAATTTGAACTCTGGGAAGGCAATTAAGAGCATGACTGGAAAAGCATCCTTATATACTTCAGTTCCTACTGTAAGATTTGTGGTTTATTTATTGCAAGTAGTGAGGGGAACATAGGGAGATGCTGGAATAGTACAAAAAGCTCCTGTCTTGCAAAACAAAATTTAATTGGAGGCATTAAATTTAAATTAAATTTAAAAAATCTTAGTTTAGGGAAAGTTGTTCTCAGAAATCTCTTGCCTACATTTAGCAGAACTCCAATGGCAGAATATTTTTCTGCTATAATTAATTTCATCTCCCTGGATATCCTGTGACAAGCACATTCAGTCTTCCCTGAATACTGGAAACAAATTTCCTTGTATACAGGGAGCATTTCATAATGAATGAAAAAGTAAGAAATTCTTGAATCTAGAAATTTCAGAAGACTTGATCAGGGTCTTTAAAAGACATCAGTAATAGAAATCATCATGCTAAGATATCTTTTGGGAGGAAAAGAAGAGGAAATTTCAGTCAAGTTCACTGTTTGTAATCAAACTGGGAAATGCAGGTAATTGTTCTTAAAACCAATCTCTGCTAGAACACTAAAGTACAAAGACAGCTCATTTTGGCTTAAATCTTCACAGTTAAGAAGTAACTTGTATTTATATATATATACACACTATATATAATATTTAACTTCTTTTCTTACATTACTGAATTACTAGTTTCATGAGTATGATGAAAATACTTCACACAAAGTGTAGACCAAAATACATTTCTTTCTGTGACTTTCTATAGGAGCTTTTGCTATCTTTTTGTAGGTGAGTTGCATGGTGATATTGTCAAATTCAAAAATAATATTATTCTGAAGAAAATTTCCCAAACCAAAACTTTTTTATACCAGTCAGTATGATTTTTTGGGCAAAAAATGATGAAGACAATAACAATTTTAGTACAGAATTCTGAATTAAATTTGATAAATTTAAACCTAGAACATCAAAGCATTAAACATTTATTCCAGTATTTTCAGGATGAAAATACAACTGCAAAAAGTCTTTGATGTCATGATTTTCCCATTTCACTCATCTGAAGTGAAAGATTCTTTTTTTCTTTTCAGTTGCAGTTTGTTATTCTGAAAGTTTCTTGTTTCCCTTAATTCCTACACTAGACTTTAAGTATAAAAAAGGTAGAGTGACCATGCTGCAACAGATCAAAGGCCTATCTAGGACTGTATTATTTCTGAAAGACGTCAAAAGCAAGTGTAAAGGTGAGAGTGTCAGAACATAAGACCTGGACAAGAATATATGATACTTTCCCTTCTAACCTTCAAGCACTCTCATCTCAAGAACTACCAGAGCTAAATATATTTTTTGTCTTTTTATTAGCCCTCATACATGATAAAGTCAAGCCTTGCCCTGAGCTTATGTAACTTCTAACATCCTTTCATAAAATGTTTCATATGTCAGTTACCTTTTGCACGTAGAACCGCATCCTGGTGTTTGTTTTGAATTTACTTAGCATTCTAAGAGCATCATCTAGTCCCCCTTGTAACAGAGTCTTCAGATACCAGAGGGTGCCTGGGATTTTTGGCAAAAAAGCCTAAAAATGTTACATTTCAAATGAAACTGGTGTTGACTGGGGTGCCAATATGTACCATGGAAGTTTGCGGTTTACCTCAACCTGCATTTTACAAAACTACTTACAGGGAAAGGTTTGGTAGTTGTTATTTTGGGTACAGGAACTACCAGACAACATCCCAAGAATTCTGTGAGTGGTTGAATTTATTCTGGCATTTTTACCTGTAAATTTACTCTTACATCCTCCTCCCTTCATACAAAGCTGTGTGTGTACATGGAGTGCTTCACTGGTGAAGTCTCTCGGTCTTTTCTTGCTTCCTTTGCCAGACTTATATCTACCTTTCTAATGCTTTTTTCCTCTTATCTGTTTTGTTGCATTGTAAGGCCTGGAAGACATTTTTTTAGCTTAGTCCATAACATTTCTGGCTCTGCTAATATCTGGACCAGCATAGAGTAATTTTTAATATAGGATCCTGAGTGTCTTTCAAAATTGATGATATCATCATAAGAAGTCTTTGAACAGAACTCTCTTAATTTAATAAAATTTAGCGATATGCATGAAGTCCCCCGATTTGTTCTGAACCTTAACTTGGAAGAAAAATCTGTTGTTAATGAACCTTTTTTCCTCTACGTCTTTGGTAAGATATAATTTTGAGAAGAAATTATCTTTGTAGGATGGCAAAAGTTGTATTCATTCTTTTATTTGGTTATCTTTCATTGTGGGAGTAAAAATTAAATTGTTGGTTTTATAATTAATACATGATTACTTGTTAACTATATGGCAAGCCTAAAGCTTGAGATAAGAGCTTTTGTGTATTCTGTACAAATCAAAACCAAACAATCTAATCAAATGAAACAAGGCCAAGCAAATTAGGCCCTTGCAAAGGACTGGAAGCAAAATAAGCCTTATTTCCCCCAAAACTAGCTTCTAGATTATGTGGAAGTTATTTTTCCCTTCTTTTAAATATGAAACCTGAGGGTTACTAATATGTGAATCAAAATCCAAGAACCAAAGCTAACCTTTTAACTTAGGGATGTTTTCAAGATTTCTGTCAGGGGGATTACCTCAGAATATCTGAATGGATTTAATTTGTTTAGCTGCTTAGTATTGGTAAACCACATTGCTCTGATCTGCTGTAGTAGAAAGGCAATGTACAGGCAGAGCACTGGTACAGCTCCTAACAACACCCCAGGAGATTTTCCTGGTTTCCCCAGTCTGCTGGGAAATGCTGACTCATTCAGGACAAGCCACTTCTCTAGGTATCTCAAGTTCCTCCACCTATAAGACAGGACTGATAACATCCGAGATGGCAGATCTGTTTAAGAAAAATACTAAATTTACCAAAAATACACAGATTGAGGGAACTCTAGCTACTCAGAAGCCATTATAAACATCAGCTGAGTCAATTTAAAAATAATAATAAAAATTAAAATAATATAACAAAATAACTCACTGCTTGATTGCAATCTAAAAGAAAGAAGACATGGCATGCCTACATTTACTATGAAAGTGCAATTTTCAGTTTGACGGAAAATTTAATTTTGTGTGCTGTGCTTTGTTTTGTTGTTTGGGGTCACTCACCTGCTCACCCGTTGATTTGTGGTTCAGCATGAAACAAAAACATCTAACTTTTTGGAATGTGAGTAGAACAAAGCATGCAGGGCATTGAAGACTCCTAGGATGCTCCATAGCCAACTCTCTCTTTCCAGGCCTATCATAAAGGACACCACGACATCAAGATTTCACAGAGTGCTCCTTCCTTCAAAAAGTCCATAACTAAAAGTGTGAAATATTTTTTAACATGTCAGTGAAAGATCTGTACTTTATTTTAAAAAATATTTCTTTCTTTTATATGATATTTTTTCTATTGCCCTTCTGAAATGTGTTATAATTGGCACATTAATGTATTTGAACAAACCTTTTGAAATTCAAAGAAAAAAAAGAGAACTCTCCTAACAACCATAAGCTCTTCCTGAAACAATGGTACACTTATCTATATTTTCCACAAAATATCTGAAGATTCAAGACTTCCTAATTGAGCAAGTTAAGGAGAGACACTACTCAACAATTAAATGTACAATCTCTTTTTTGCAAAGCATGAAGTTTACCTGTGAGTAAATTAATCACATATCTAGCAAAGTTAAGCAATTTTTTGTGTTAATTAAAATTATAATGGTCTGTAGTAGGAGAAACTGAGATTTTCATGGTAACGTGTTGTGCCGGTTTTTAAAGACTCAGCAGGGAGACCAAGTTCCATTAAACCTCCCAGTTCTTGACAGCAGAGGTAAAAATACTGAGTGGTTATACATTGAATCACAATTTCACTGAAAAACTTGCAATAAACACAATCATAATAGTAAAAGATCGTACAAAAGAGGGAATGGTTTAACCAACAAAGGCATGGACACTCTCTTCCATGACTGGGGCAAGAGGAAATGTTCTGCTTCTGGTGCCTCGCTTGTCCCTGCCAAAATCCGTTCCCTTCAAGCTCACGAAGAGTTGAATGGTGTAAAATAAAAAGCACTAAAACTCCACCTCTTATTTCTGCACCTAACACATATATCTCTCTGTACGGATAACTAGACAATAGTAAAATTGTAAATGTGTATAAATACAATAATATTACAATATTTTAATTTAGAAGTGCTTCAGATTCAACAATGATCTATGTTTTAATTCTTCATTATTTATATCAAGTCTCAGACAACATTTGAAACTTTCAGTTAAATGGCAGTAATGACTTCATGTGACTTCAGCTGATGGATACTAACAGTAAACAAATGGAAACCAGGCACAGGATATGGTATTTATAACATGAATGGCTATTCATATTGGCTGTAAATATGGAGGTATTTGCACTTAATATTTACAGAAATCTGACGCTAATCAAATTTTGACTATATTGATTAGTCACTAAAACTTAATACATTCTCGCAAAATTGTGAAGACAAATGTTGTTCTTTACTGTTTGTCCAAAGATTTTCTTTATGGTCAGACTCGCTCCCAAGTTGTCCTGCACCAAAATTTTCATCAGCCCTACTTGGACTCAGTTCCTCCTCTAAAGACAGCTGTTAATACTTAAATTGGGGTAGGTAATACAAGAGAGTACGTAACTTTACTGTTCAGTTGGAGGTTGGTTTAAGATTAGAAGCTGCGATAAGTTCACAATGCCTCCAAAGTCAGTGAATTTTTTTGTTAATATCTGTGGCTTAGTGCTGTGCTCCCTAAGAGACTATTTGTAGAGTCTGGAGGAAAGCCCAGGCAATAAGGTAGATGGATTTATCTAACTTTTGAGGTGTGCATGCTCAAGTTATTCTTAAGAGCCAAAGCGGAAACAGGCATAATTTTTCAGACTTATTTTGAAGGTCATTCAAAAATTTTATCAGTGGTGCCTAAAACTTTAGTGATTCTTCAGTCAGATTTTTATTAATTACAGAAGGAGTCTATGCTGACTGGCTCAGAATGGGGATATCCTTATATTATCAAGGGAATTTGTGCTAGTCTGAGAAATGGACACAGGATTTTGCTGGGAGGTCAGGGCTTAGATTCTAGTCCTCAGGTTATCTATTACTGTTCCTCTCACTGTGTGACCACAACCATAAGTTAACTGGACTGGCTAAAGTTTGTCATTCTAAAATTGTTCTCTGCTATCACAGAAAAATTATTTCATTGTCTTTTTCAATGTTTTTTTTCCACGTGTGTGGAAAACATCTGTCTTTCTTGCCCACCTGATGATCCATGGTGCAGTCTGCATCACAGACGATGTAACTCATTACTGTTTCAATCTGAAACTGATGATGATTATAAAATACAGTCAGTATAGCTACAGTAAATGTGTTTTACACTTGTGATATTGTCTTTGTAGATGTCCAACAACACTATTTTTCTTTGTTATCTGACACTGAAGAGCCCATAAATTTGCATTATATTAATTTGTCATTGTAGTTAAAATTTATATTCTAGATATTTGAAGTGAGAACCTTCTAAAAAAATTCATGAAGCAACCATGGGCTTTTATTGATTTATCACCCTTCTTTGATGGAGTTCATTTCCACCCTTCAAAAACCCACTGTGCAATGTTATCAATTGATTTGTAATGATTACTCAGACTGCTACTGACTTATAAATATTAAGCAATGCAATAAATAAACTTAAGTCCTGAAGAAAAGGAGAAAACACCTGCTGTTGTCACATAGAAAAATATCGTTATGATTCCAACTTCACTGATAAGTTTTACTAGTAAGGAAAGAAGCATACATTAAATCATGCAAGGAGAAAATCAAAGGAACAGAAGTCTGTGAGCAATCGTGATCCTCCAAAGAAGTTAATAGATATTTATAAGAACATTTTCTTTTGTGTACGAAATACTTTCCATGCTGATAAAAATAAA
Organism: Oreocharis arfaki; assembly: GCA_013398015.1. Taxonomy (NCBI): domain Eukaryota; kingdom Metazoa; phylum Chordata; class Aves; order Passeriformes; family Paramythiidae; genus Oreocharis; species Oreocharis arfaki. Next base: position 810,087 of record VZRR01001900.1, read on the forward strand.
TAACTGAGCATGTTCAAAGAATTTTGAAATTAATCTGTGAGATAAAAGCAGTTTAACAGTTCAAATAATCCTAATGAGTAACACATACTTCTAGAAAAATAACAACTCCATACTGATTAAAAGCTATTATCAACAGATATGGCAAATCTACTGCTGACGAAGCACAGATACTGTACAAAAATCATGCCAGTGTAGGAATTCCATCTGCATAAAATGGAATAGGATTTCTGGATTATTTCTGGCATAATTCATTGTGTTCCATTCAAATGCTACTGCATTGAAACTAATAAATAAGTAGTTACAAATTAAAAAGAAAAAAAAAAACAAGACCATATGACAATACATATCAAGTTGTTAATCGGTGAAGTCCTTCTTAGTTGGGCTTCTCGTTTCCTGTCGTGTACGTCTAATATTTGTCAGGAACAGAGGCCCATAACTGGTGTCAAAGAATATCATATTATCTCTAAGTTTAGTAGCACAGCCCTTGAAAATCTGCCTTTCTATCTTAATTGGAGAAAAAAAACTGTCACCAAGTCCACAGAAAACCCAAAACACAAGAAAAGTGAAAGACAACCTTTAGAACACATTTTTTCAACCTTTTATCTTAAAATAAAACTAAAGTGCATAAAACTAAAACTAAAGTCTTAAGTATTTCATCTGCTTGGTAGATAATGCTTTTACTTTTGGTCAGGAGATGTTGGTTTAAAAAAAGTGAAGCAATTCTGAAAAAGTTTGTCTTGCAACCATTTTTACACATATGTTATAAAGTATTAAAAAAATTTAAAGAACCCGAAAACCGGATTCCAGCATTTTTAAAGTAAAAATTTACATTTACTCATAACATGAGAAACTGGAAAGTAAAAAAAATAAGTGAGTTTCTGTAATGTTATAATAAATTGAAAATAGCCACATTGAAAAATTATCACCTTGAACCATACTTCAAAGACTTTATATTTTCCATATTTTTGATTTGTTTTTCTTACTGAGACTTTGCACTGAATTTACAAGAGTGATGTTTTATTTAAATTTTCCAGCTTTGAAAAATCAAAAAGCAGTTCTGCCATGCTTGAATGAGACTCTGCTGAACATAAGTGAAGTATTTGCTAAAGGAAATGAAGCCCATAATACCTACAGACTAAAAGTTGCGAAGTTATTAGAGTTGAGTATCAGTCAGGAGGTATGTCTTAAAAACTGTAGTTCTGGGGAACAGTAGTTCATATTCTGAGGAATCATTCTATCAAATGCTATAGGAGGAGATAAGTTCCTGGGAAAAGGCTTCTGAACACAGAAACAGCTTGAGAACTTCTGTATCATAGTAAAGTGGGATGTATTCAGTTTTCAGAAGAG
>VZRR01001900.1:813934-826226 GCA_013398015.1 Oreocharis arfaki
TTTACCACTGCGGCGTCGAGGAGCTGATGCTTTGCCGGGGCGTGAACGCTCTGTGTGTGTTTGACGCTCCCGGGGAAGACGTGGCCTGCCACACCACTGCCAGGGCACTCTTGAAAAATATACAACACTGTTTTCTTCTGTCCTGGTCTAACCACCTGTTCTCTGCAGTGGTGTTTTGGTCTCTCGACTGGTAGATATTAGAGCAACAAACAGCAATGAAACCTCAAAGACTATTCTGCCATGTTGAGCTTCTTAGAGTTCAATATCATTCTTACCACATGTGCGCTATTTCTGTTTGTCAAGTTGGTTATGGCAGTCCAAAGTAACCTGCAGATGCCCAAGTAAATGAGGTTACGTGAAAAAAAAATTTCATTCTGCTCCTATTTGCCTAAATAGAGAACAATAATACAAAAAGCCCAGCTGTATTATCTGGAGTTTCATGCAGTCTGTGAATGAATGAATAAATTTTGATTGTTCACTTATTGATCTGCGGGGGTCTATTGGCCATGCTGCTCTCAGTTCAACTCATTTGGGATCAGTTTTTAGTCATGTTTTCTTTACTCAATTTGCATAAGAGCAAAGGATCTGAACCACTGTTTTAAATCCAACACTTAGATGATATTGATATTGATGTTCTACCAGGGTTTGGGTTGTTTTTTTTTTTTCTATAATTATGCTGTTCTATGTTCAATCCTTTTTATTTCTTGGGAATAAAACCATATTAATGAAAAACATTTCAGTGAAAAGGAGTAAAATCACAGTGATATGTATGTCATTAGAAGCACCAGATTTATGTAAACTTGCATTACACTTACATTACATTTCCTTGGAAAATATGAAGATGTTTGAAAATAGATTTAGTCTGAAGATGTACACAAATTTTGTAATCTATATAATATATTTGCAATGAAATGTCTACAGATTAAATGGCATGGTAGATTAGTTTTAGCTAATTTTGACTTCTTATTTTATGTAGAACAAAACAATACACAGGGTGGATGCCATTTAATTGCATTAACTGGTTTTGAACTCATTATTTTTGGCCACCAGTCTGAATTAGTAGCCAATTTGGTAAGAAATGAGATGCCCTCAGATTAAATTCTTTAGCCATTTTTCTCAACCAGAGTGATAGCCAATGTACCAAACTTTTTCTACACACATTATCTTCCAGTTGGATAACGTTGGGCTTGCAGAATTAGAACAGTTACAAAATGATTTATTCTTGCTATTTCTGTACAACCCCACAAGCAATTTTAAACAACAAGCAACAAATTAAAAGATATAACCCCTAAAAGAGGATAGTCCAAAATGTAATTGTGGTGACATCTTTAAAATGCCTCTGTAGGGATGACAATTCCATCTTATAAAATTATTTGCAGTTTCAAACCTATATTTTTTGCATTCATGAATATAGAGAAGATTTTTTCCAACCCTTCAAAGTATTTAAGTTTTTATATGTAGAAAATAAATGTAAGCCTGCTTTTTAACAAGGGTATAGCCAAGACTCCAACACATCTCAATCCATAAATTATTTTGGCTGAGATTCTAATGTCTCTTTCGCACAGAAAACTGAAACTTTTTCAAAATGATATATTAACAATATAGCAGATTACTTTTGTCCTAGAATTCTTATTTGGAATGAAAAAAAAAAATAAAACCTTTATTCATAAAACATTTTAGAATGATTTACCCTTCACAAGAACAGGATCTGTGATATCATCATTGATGACTGTTCTAGTTGATACTTTAGAGAAAATGCTAATGAAAGATGTGTTACAGATCATCAGTTTAGAAGACAGAAGAGGATGAGAAGCCTCTAAGTTTCTATCCATATTCCATACAGAGTAAAGTATTTTATATTTTAGCCCTGATAGCTCAATTTTAAGCCTCTTTTTTTTAAACTATTTTTGAATTTTCTAAAAAATAAAAGAAGAAAATGTAAAAATATCAATTCTAACTAGTAAATCTCATTGATTTCCACACAAGAAATGATGATTTGCTTGGATACTAGTTTATGTTAAGTGAGAAATATAGCATAGTTATAGACTATAATAAATGTCTTTCTACTCTAAAAGGGTCAGTTTCCTGATGTTGAAACTCATCATCTACAGAGTTGGGTGGGGAGAATGTTACTGAAACAGAGAAATTGAACACATTTTATTAGACAGCACCTATCCCACATAAAACACGTAATTCTGCTTCAGATGAAGATGTAACTTTCTTTTTGAAGCCACCTGGTAAGAGACAGAGTGGTCATTAAAAAGCTGACAAAAATAACAAATGAGAAAATATCTGGGAGTATAAGTTAAAAGTGTTCATGAAAACCAGTCTATGGTCAGGATCTATTTCCTTTACTAAGGGCATGGATACAGACATGAGAAGTTCTAACAATTTTATAGCTATTAACAAAAATACAGCCAAAAGTTTACGATGATTCAGAGCAGTCTCAAGAAGTCAAAATAAACTCTGGGAAAGAAGAGCAGATACAGGAGTAACCAAGAAGTTCATGGTGGAGCAACTGCTAAATATTTATAACATAAAAGTCAAGGATTACCAGAAATGAAAACTATTGAAACAGCTGTCAGTAAGTCTGATGAGCTCTCTCAAACCATGAGTACTAGTTATTATCATAAACTAGCTAGCTAGTAAGTTGTCTACAGCTCAGTGCTGCAACAACAAACACCCCCAGTACCATTACTTGATGAAAAATACAGATCTGGAAGATGTGATTAACTTTATGACAGTTACCAGCAACCAAAGAATGCAAAAAGTGGAACAGGATGCAGTTTTGTGCAGAATTAGAGGAACATAACTAAATTGTCTCTAAACTTTCTTTTTATGGCCGATAGATGAATAACAAACTCAATATATTTTAAAATGAAATTATGGATGTGGTTGTTAAGTGCATTTAATGGAAGTTTGTATAGTATTTTCACTGAAAATAGGAACACTATCAAAAAATAAAATGGTTCCTAAATTAAATTTAAAAACATCAAATAGATTTGAAAAATACTTAGAAATGTGAAAATTACTTGATAGAGATGAAGCATGACACACAGTTCTAGCATTTGCCTGAATTCTTCTTATAATTTATTGATGATTTGTGGAAAAAATACAAAATTTCTGCTTGCAATATTTTCAGATCACATTTAAATGTGGTGTTCGTGGGCATAAAGATTTTGAGAACTTGCCCTTTATACTGAATAATCAGATTTGAGCCTTTTTTCTATTCTTCACACTAACAAAGGACAGTTTAGTGGGCACAAGACTTAATGTAATCCTGGAGGACACCTCTAAAATTGAAGCCTCTGCACAATGCACAGTGTGTTTGCCTGTTGCCAATATAGGCAGCCATACTTGTGCTCCTTCTGCACCATTTTCTCATTATATTCCCATAGAGTTTAAAATTAAAATATTCTGGTGTAATCAGATTTGAAAGCCATGAGTGATGCAGGCCCAATGCATAGCAGCAATTTAACTCAAGGGTAAATAATGTACATGTTGAGCTCTAAATAAGGCACCGCATAGTTTGCCAAACATTTAAAATAACATAACATTAACCAAATTGTAACTCGGACAATCACAGCTTGATGTTTATTTTTCAGAAAGAAAGGAAGTCCTAAAGCTTTTGCTTCCATGCTAGTTTAATTGTTACAGCCACAGCCTTTGATATGAGAATTATTCTCTGCATTTACAGGCTGCAGTAGAAAAGGAGAAGCAACCTAGTACAATCAGTATTCAGCATCTAAAGAAGCAGACTATGAATTATCATCTGTCCGTCAGTGAATTTCCATTTATCTGATAGAGTGATCTGAGAGGAGAAAACATCATGTTCTACAGTGAAAAAAATTACTCTTATTAGAGCGTAAACTATGTAATAAAAGAGATTTGAACATACACAGCCACTGCTGCAGTTCCTATGTTCAGTCTTGGTCTGTCTCATTGATTTAGCTGCATAGATATTAAGTATTGGAAATCAAAATGTGTGTTGTATCATACCTCCTTTTGAGAGTCAGGAATTCAAGCCCTAATATCTCTTGCTAGTTTTGATTTCATACTAGTTTTTCATTTCACTGGTTTTTCATTTCACTAGTTTTTCATTTCACTAGTTTGATAAACCAGGTCATTTCTCCATCTCACCTATTTGCTTATCATGCCTCTCTTACTCCAGGACTGATGTTTCTGCACAAAGTTTATGAACAAGTTCCAATTGTTCAAAAGCAATACATATGCTAAAATTTCAGAGGCTTAGAGGAGAAGAGATTTTATATTTTTATTTCACTTTAATTTTTTTCTGTGGGTCTGAGTAATGTTAAATTTATCTATCAGTTACTAGCTACCAGTTTTCAGATCTTTGGAAGGCTATAATGCCCCTGAAGTACAGTTCTTAATGTGTTTATGTAGAATTGTCTTCAAATTTATGCCCTATAAACAGGCATAACCATTTCAATTTAACAATTACTTTAATCAGTATTTCAGAATGACAACTTGGAATTATCCTATTAACTTTGTTATTGCAGCATTTATAGCCTTTGCAATAGATAGCCGTTTGGATGATATCACTTTATTTGAAGAAAAAAGAGAAAGGAGATAAATGCCCAGCTTCAGTGTGTGGTGCAAAAATGTCCCTTTATATCTTAAAAATGTCAATATTTGTAGGGCATTACTTAATAATGCTTCTAGTTTAAAAACAGCATATGATCTACCTGTGTTCTTGAGCATATTACTGTACCACCATTAACCATAAAAAGATGATACTTTTTCTCATATTACAATTTTAAATCTTTATTTTTCAACTAAATAAAACCGTTCCATATATCCAGACGAGCCAGAAAGATATTTTCCCGTTATGTCTTCCTGACGGCCTTTATGCAGCTATCTCACCAGTCTCTCTTGGATATAAAAGCACAGTGTCACAAGGAAGCGAGAATATATTGGACTTGTGATACAGCTTATCGAAACATAAGATAAGAATGTAAAGAGATGACAACTTCTAGACAGATCCTTTAAGTAAATACATTTCATAGCATCTTTAAGTACCGCTTTTTGTTGGCTTGTGCCTGAGAAAAGGAATAGTGCTGTAGTTTAAGAATCTGTACACATGGTTGCTCTTTGAAAATCCAGCCAAGAGAGAAAACCCCTTTTCAGCTAAAGTGAAATCTAGTTGAACTGCTGCAGACAATTAACTTTTAAGACTTGTATCCTTTTCCTCTGCTACCTACATCACTGGTCTTCCCTTTCATGTGATATATTTAATAGGAATGTTTGTAATAAATCTGTGACTTCTTAAAAAATAATATTTTTGTAATGATGACTTTAGTCCCACTTGCATATTAAACATACAAAAGTAAAGAACTGCCAGGGGCAATGAAGACCAAGTTATTTCCAATACAGAAAGGAAAAAAGTATATTTCATAGTTGGAGTGGTCATATGCCTCCTGTTACTCTGCTTTCAGGACTGCCATGAGCTGATGTTAGCTTGGCTGTTCTTTAGTTCAGTTCCATCATGCATTTAGACCTCATCTCACATAACTTGATATTTGGAACTTAAGTTGCCTATTCTCCTTTAATTTGGTCCCTTTTCCTCAAGTCTATTATGATTCTATGTAACCACATCATTGACTATTTATTCATATTTATGCTATTTCCTAACTCCTTTTGCCAGGGGGTCATCAAGTTCCCACCTTTCAATCCCATTCTTCATGTAGAGTCAATACTCCACAATTCTTTTTGCTTTCTTCCCGATTACCCGGCCTGCTTCCATTTTGCCTCCCATGTTCTTTTCCTCTCTCTTTCTTTTACCAGATCTGTCAGCTGGTCTTTCATCATTCAGAGCAAATGGAAAGTGAGAGAATTGGGAAGATCTTCTTTCTGATAATTGGGCCGGTATAAATTTGTGTAGGATTTGTAAAGGAAAACCTATGAGTCTGAAACCAAAATATAGTGGAATAGCCTCATTTAAGCAAGAATCTTCAAAAGCGTTAGCTTCAGGATTTTAAAATGTACTGACAGAGATATTTTTTTACCCCAAATGGAAGTGAATTAATCAAGTTAAGGTGTATCTTCCTGGAAAAAGAAAATAGCAAAATGTTGATACATGATTATCTTGATTGATCATCAGGATGCAATAGTTATGCAAATAAAAGTGCAAAGGTACATAAAGAGGGTAAGCACAAGAATATGTCATTGGAATTACTGCAGCACTCATGAAAAATTATTGACTTGATGAACCTGTTGTAGAATTGAACCTATTGTTATTAAAATATGTCAACAGGCAAATTTTGTTCTTTTTACTTTGTGAATCTAGATGAGTCACTCCAGTTTTGGGGTTGCTGCTCTACTGTTTTTTAAATGAAAGCAGAGCCTTCTCCTTTCCTATAAATTAAGATGAACGTGGGCCTGGAGAAAGTAAATACTACGTTGTCTGGAAGAACAATCATGCTATGCCAGCATATATTATGCCAAACTGTGTTATATTAGGTTTCAAATCCCAGAAAATGATTACACTTATTTGGCATGAAACTTGTCTGCAGATTTATCATAGCAGATTGAATGAAAAAAACCTTGTAGACAGATCATTAAAATTTTTAATAAACAAATTTTCAAATGAGTAATCCACATAATTATATTCTGCATAAAAGAAAAAGGGTAGGTAAAATTCTGTCTCTTTATTGAGTCACTGAACAGTGAAAATCACAGTAAGAAGACAAACAACTTCTGAACTTTAAACAACATGAAGAAAAGGGAGGTCTTTAAAGGTAACATATTCAAGAATTGGGACCACAAATCTCGCTACCAGACTAATGCATTCACTGGCTGAACACTGGATGCAAGAGATTGTCTAAAGTGTAGCAAATTGAATTGTATCTGTATCTCTCAAAAAAGGGACTTCAAACTCAGTAGTGACAGTTACAATTAGATAATCTAACTTGTTTCTTTTAAAATAAGTAATGGTCTGTGTGATCAACGCAAAATCTCTAGTCTTTCGGCATCAAGCGAGAGAAGTCATTGTCGTTAAAATTCTGGCAATTTGGGAATAAAAACAAGAAGATTATCTTATTCATGGGTTTTTTGTGACAGATATGACTTAGTTTTCTACAGCAATACATCTCAGGTTATAAGTGAAGAATATGGCACGTATAGTAAGGGCACCAATGTACTGGCCCAGATCCTGATCCAAAATTTGCTTAAACAGTCTCAGTATTAAAAAAAAAAAAAAAAAAAAAAAAAAAAAGTGAATGTTTAATGTGTTATCAGCCTGGCAAATGCTGTACTCATCAGGTTTTAGAAATATTTATTGCCATTACAGAGAGGCTGTTCTTAAATTTGATTCTTGTTTTTCATTTTAGTGTACTAAAAATGTGAAAGATATCTTCTGAATTTTGAATCCTTAGAGTTAATTTTCCACTTCCATCTAAAATAAAGTCTTGATAATACCCATAATAAATCCCTTGACTGCAGACAGTATCTCAAAAACACTTTTAAAGAAGGTGTTATCATTTAAGTAAATAACAATCATTAGATTGAAGGCTTCCGGATAGACTTCTTTCTTGCTCTTGCCCTGACCTTAAATGATGTAAACTAACAATTTAGAACAGTGCAGAATGACTAAATGACTGAAACACTCGGGGGATGAACTCTGCACTATACACATTAAGAATCGTGCATACTTATGTATGTCCTATACAGTCTAGAAAAATAGATATGAGCTTCTATGACCGTCTATTAAACGCCTGTAATTTAACTAAGTAACTATATCTAATCAAGATGAAGTACTGAATACAAGTAATATATATTATTTCATTTTCCATGATGGCTTGAAAAAACCCACTAAGTCTAATGTGTAAGGAGACTTTTGAATACAGTTTCCACATCAAAGTTCTAAAATGATGTAGATATTACTTTGTTTTGAAATCCAGGTCCCCCATAGTCAGTAGCAGAACACCACCGGTACAGCATTAATATAAATAAAAACAAGAGGTGGCTCCTAGGTATCCTGATTACAGAGAGAGGTGGTGAAGTTTTTAGTCGTGGATTTTAGATGTGTGACCACATCACTTATTCCATACCACCCATGTTGTCACTGGGGGCTTGGTTTTGGCAGGAAATGCTGAGGAGCAGAAGGGAAAGTGCACCATCTTTCCTCACTTGCCAAAGCAAAGCGAGCTGTCCTCTTAGCACCCCATCAAACTTGGTCCGTTCTGCTGCCCACTGGCTCCCCTTTCCATTTTCCTGCAGAGCGTGAGTACGGACTCACGGTACTGAAGTGGACAGCTCCAGCCGTGGAGCCCGGGCAGGGCGGGGCTGTCATCCCGGCAGAGACCTTTTCTTTCCGCTCTCTCCTCACCTCCCATGCACAACACAGGCGACAGCTGGAGGCGGCAGAGGAAGCAATGGGAACAGAGCTCGGCCTGTGACTACACAACCCCTGTCTGGATGAGCTAGCTTCCGGGGTTGGTTTGTCTCTGTTGTCCATTGGCTTTGGGCTGGGGGAGGGAATGTTAAACCTCAGGACCCTTCCTCACCAGGTTGCTGTTGTTATTGTGCTTTTAGTAAATTGCTATTTCAACTCATGATCTCTTATATATTGTCCCCTTCCTTACTGAAAGGGACAGGGGAAGGCGAGTAGCTTATTTGGCGTTTAATTTCCCTGCACACTGGGTTAGTGGGACAATTCTATCTTTGGGATATATTTTGGCTGTGGCTGATAAGCCTATAACTCTTCCCAGCTGAGCTACTTTGCTAGAGCCCTTTTGCAGACAGTAGAGACACAGTTATTATTATGCAGTCACCTATTATTATTATTACTTTTATGTAGTCATCTATTTATTTCAGATATCTCTTCTAACATGAACTGCACCCTAGAATAGTTAGCTGTAAACCGTAAATCCTATTTTGGATATAATACAGAAATATTTCAGGTAGTTTTTTGGGTGGTTTTTTATGATGAAAAGGAAGCTACAGAACAGTATCTTCATCGTGGATAGTTTGAAGCATGATGAAATATGACTGATGATTACCAAATATGGTCTATGATCTGGTTTCTAGAGTGCTTTCTTTTGAATCAAAACCAGACTTTAAATTATAATCCATTTACTAAGATAATTTATCAGATTGACAGTAGTGGGTTTTGCCCTCATAAGCAGGGGGAAAACATTACCTTTTTTATCAGTCTTTTTGGTTTGATCTCTCTTACTATGCCCAATTACCTGCTGTTATCATACTCTCCACTTTCATAGCCTGCAAAGAAATCACACATCACTCGCAGTTTATGTGGAGGGGATAAAGTCCACCTCTGTTCTCATTTCCATCCTGACTGACTGTCCTATATAATCTTAAATATAGGACATTCTTGCGAAGAGTAGGAGATGACTTCATATACTCTCAGAGAGATGAAAACTTGATTTCAAGTTGCCCATATTCTTGGTTTATGGAAGGACTTCTAAACATTAATTTATTAAGTAAAAGTACATCTTCTCTCTAAATCCACTTTCTTTCCTCCTAATTTATCTAAGAAATCTCGTTAAAGTAATTTCACTAATCGGGGTCAAATCATGTTTTGGAATGAAAAAAACAGTAGTTCTTCATAAGCTTATTTACTGGTTTGGGGTTTTTTTTGCAGCTTGAAAGTGATAGTGTAATTTGGCTTCTTATTTGTACGTAAGTAAGGACTGAATTAAGGATTCCATTTTTAATTTGATGATATGTAATTCTGCCTCTATTTCTTGACAGTGTAAATTTATTAAGGCAGATCACCACACTAAGGCACCTATACTGATTCTAATACCTAAACTATAATTTTCAAAGATATCTTGGATTTTCTCTGCTGGGCACTCCTTTGTTCTGTGTAAAAGAAACAATTTCTCTCAAACCTATCAGAAACTGAAGAAATAAAGCTGCTGAATGCCTCAAACCAAAATAAAATTATTTTATCCCTTTTGAAGAGTGGCTAAATAGAATATCAAGTGTTTTTTAAAATAATCATTAATAGCGGATATATTTTTGCATTGATTAAATTGCTGAAACGTATGCTATTAGCATGATTTTCAGCAATTGAGCTGGTGTGAATTGTTAGTAAATCAGGCCTGTAATCTTCAAACGTACTCCCTAGGCCCTGAATCTAAAACCATCTGGACAGTGTGACAGTGTTCTATTTATTACATACAACTGCTTGGATACTGCCAATGCATAAACAGTAATTAAGCACACAAGCCAACCATGCATGCCAGATTTGCTAGAACTATCCTTTGAGTATCTTAGAGTTTCCATGCCAGTGAGCTTAGTGAGGCATTGGCTGGTGATTAAACATTAATGATTTATGGTGCAAGCAGGGTTCATTTACTGCTTACTGAAATATGTTTGACAGTAATTTTGTGATTTTTAGAAACAATACTTTCAAAGATATGTTTCCTGACTCATTTTCTATGCTGTGTTCAATAAGAATGCGATATAAAATCTCAGAGGATAATTGCTTCATGTGTGGTTCTCTTGCTGTTCTATGCTTTGAGACAGAAAAATGAGTTAAATGTAGCAGGAACTGGAAGCTCCAATAATTTTTTTTTCCTCAGTTTGAGGGAGCTTTCAAAAAATAAATTCCAACGTCTAATATTGCAGGCTCTTAAATTAATTTTGAACCTTGCATCTTAATATAACTCTGAATCTTAATATTTAATTGTGCAATATAACATTGAGCTGTGTATCTATACAGGTGTATTTTTCCACTGGTCCTTTGCTCATCCCAGTTTCAGGTGACTTTTGTAAGATCTTCATTGGTGATCCAACAAACATTTCACAGGGACATTAAAAAACTATATATATTGGTATACATCTGTATAAGGATCATAGGAAAAGCTGACACAGACCAGGGACCAAATGTTAAATTGGGCAGGAGGAAATACTCTGTACTGCAAGTAGGAGATAATGAAAAACCGCAGTTAAAGAGCTGTCCTTATTCATTTTGAAGGACTATTGTCTAATGTATAATATTTATGTGAGAAGCAAAATTCTGGTGATCTCAGCCATAAGCTTGTCCTTGTGATGCTTGTCTGGAAATCACACCTGTCTTGAAACTTGTTGTTGTACAGTTTGAGAGTTTATACCAGTAGGTAACCATTAATGTGTGCCAGTGTCAGAATTGCCCCCGCTCGCCACATCAATCCTGATTTACTAGTATTTCAAGCTCTCCTAGTGAGCTAGAAAAGCTAATTTCAAATTCAGACACCTAATCATGGAAAGAGAGGTATGATTCACGGCCATCAAAGAGAGCCTGGACATTAAATAAATCCTGAAATCTTCCACTGAACTGAAAATCTCCAGTTTTGTAGACAATACTTTAATGCATGTTTTGGTAACTTCTGCGCTTGTATTAGTTAAGGTACAGTTTAGTATCAGTTCCTGATGTATTAGTCTCATACTTCAGAATCATTAGCATAAAGCATTAGCATCATTTGCATAAAGATGCAAGTACTGTAAAAACACAAAATACAGAGTTTTGTACAGTTTTTTCCTTTTTCTAACACCCTACAGTCTGGGTCTAGGCATGGCAACTTTCCATTTGGATTACCTCCAAGTTTCATTATCCATGAAGAAAGTTTACAAGAAAAAGTGAACCCATTAAAGAAGGCATTATGGCAATTTTTTATGATGTGGACACGTTAAGATAGTTAAGAAACTAAGCCCTAGACAGGACCGAACCTGTCAAATAAACTTCTATTGGCTCTCTTAGACATAAGGTCCCAGATGCAAACTGTTGAAAGATTCCTGAAAAAGCACAGCAACATTTAGCTGAGAAATTGGAAACAATACAACAGCGCTAGTGTCATGCCCCAGATAATTATCTCTGCTGAGGGACACAGATAAATTAACCTGGAAACAGAATCAAATTAATGTCATTAATACCACTTCCAGCATGCAAGCAAATATTTTCTTTCAGTGCTGCAGTTTGCCACGAGTACACAAACACTTTCAGGACTATCCAAGGCAAATTTTATGTGAAACTCTGCACCCCTACTAGCAATACAGGGCTAACCTACTGCCCCAGAGTAGGAGGTAAAGAGTGATCTTCTCATATCCTTAGAAAGTCTGTCAGTGCCACTACTTTACCTGTGGGTTTCCATACTGAAAAATGTCTTCTTTTTTACTGGAACCACTACCACAGGTTGAATCTGAAAAAATTGCCCCAGACTTTCCTCGTGTAATTAGATTGTTAGATGTAATGTATTTATTTGAAGAATAAAAGGATACTCTCTGTTACCACACAGCAACAGAAATTCAGATTTACGCCCCCCCCCCC
>VZRR01001900.1:826252-915725 GCA_013398015.1 Oreocharis arfaki
CGCCATGGTTTTCTGCCAGATTCATTTCAGGACTTGGGCGGAACTTACCCTGAAAGGTAGGAGATAAACTGCTTGCTGCAGTTGGTGGACTCCAAGTCTTATATGCTGACAACACACGAGAGGGGTATAGCTGAAGAGGTATGAAGCACATATTCCACTATAAAAATGTTGTGGGGAATTGTCAGCTTATTTTGCTCTGTAAACTTGCAGATAGCCTCTGGCTACCTACCCATTAGCTGCTAGCCATAGGCACAACCTTGGGTGACTATCTGCCAGGGATTTACTTTACCTTCTATTTGAACTAATTTGAAATATTGTCCTTCTGTGTTTATTCTATTTGAAGCTAATTTTAAACACTGACAATTTTTTTTCAGCTTTTCTATGGTTAATATATTTAAAGAAAAATATCTGCACAGAGCAGAGAGGTGCAGGATCACTAAGCAAATGGAATTCAATTATGCTGATCTCTATTTCACATGGTTCTTTCCTTTCTGCCTACCTCATCCTCTGCTGGCAGACTGTTCAGTAAATATTTTCTCTGCAGGTCCATGAGTCATCCTTGTAGTAAGTCACAGCCAGAGACACAGGGATAATTGGGAAGTAGGTCACTGCATGAGTCCTCTCTCTGGGAAACAGGGTTAAAAATTTCACACAGAGCACAAGTTTAGTGGTCCTGTCCTGTTACCATGTGTTTACACCTCTGAGCTGCCTAATCCAAATTTGGACTTTGATGAGTGTCTCCCTGCACTGTGTATTTAGCTAACTGATGCAATAATGTTTTTGGACAGACTGTTTTAGTTCTTAACATGGAAGCCTCAACGTTTGTATAAATGAGATATCTGGAGGTTGAGTGTCCTCTGGAGATAGCTGGCTCAACATCCTGAGGAAAGTGGGAGAATTTCTGACAAACATAAGAATTATTTCAGGTGGCTCGGGACGCTGTCTGAAAAGTCTCTGAACCTGGAATGATAGAATCATGGAATTGTTTAGGTTGAAAAAGACATTTAAGATCATTGAGTCCAACTGTTATCCTAATTCTATCAAGTCCACTACAAAACCATGTCCCTAAGTGCCGTATACACCTATTTTTTACAGACCTCCAGGGATGATGACCCAACCACTTCTCTGGGCAACCTGACCAATGTTTGACCACCCTTCCAGTGAAGAAATTGTTCCTAATATCGAATCTAGATCTCCCCAATGCAACTTGAGGCAGTCACCTGTTGTCCTGTCATTTTTTACCTGGGAGAAAAGGGATCAACCCCCACTTGGCTACAATCTCCTTTCGGGTAGTTGCATAGAGAGCCTCCTTTTCTCCAGGCTAAACAACCCCAGCTCTCTCAGCCATTCCTCACGAGACTTGTGCTCCAGACCCTTCTCCAGCTTTGTCTCCCTTCTTTGAACTGAGCCTGAGACCTCACCTGTGCTGTGTACAGGAGCAAAATTACTATTCCATTTCTGCTGACCACTCTATTTCTGATGCAAGCCATTGGCCTTCTAGGCCACCTGAGTACGTGCTGGTTCATGTTCAGTCGTTTCTTGACCAGCACTCCCAAATCTTTTTCTGTCGTGCAGTTTTCCTGTCATTTTACACCCACTGCTGCATAGGTTTGTTGTAACCCCAGGGCATGCCAAGATGGAGCAACCATGTTCTCTCTGAGTGACATGTTCCATGATTTGGTGATTTTCATTATAGAGAATTTGTTAATTTAATCTAATTGGAATATCCCTTGCTCCAACTTGTGCACATTGAAAGGTGCACCTCTGAACAAATTGAGTTCTGTCTTTATCCAGGATATAGCTGAAGAAAGCAGTTAGACCCCATTCCTTCTTTCTTTTCCTCTTCATGCTGTATTACCTATTTTCACTCCCTTCCAGCCTTGCTTTGTTAAATACACATTAATTTATTATTAATGGACAAGACATATACCATTTTTACAAGCTAAAGTACTTACAGCTGCTACTCTGCATGAGAGGTGGTTAACAGTCTCTTCTCTCCAGTCTAAAAAATTTTTGCTGATTTTTGTTCAGTACACATTTGTGTTGATACTGCTGGTGTCTGATAGGAAACTAGCTGGTGTCTCTGGCCATTGTGATACATGACTCTCAATGTCTCCCCTCCTGTAGTCCCTCTAATGTATGGTCTCCTGAGAATGTACATATTAGCAGCCATAGTCCTTAACCTCAGCAAGGTGCAGAATTTTTACTCACTGCGTCATTTCAATGGATTATGCATCTGTTTCAGGCACAACTTATGCAAAAATCTTTCTATGAAGGCCTTTATCACATATTTCTCTAACAAGGGTGGTTCATCATCGTAATGTAAGCTACTTTCTTTTAATTCAGTATGGTCTGAGGCTAATATAGATATATTCCAACTCTTTTATGTTATTTTGGTCCAATTCCTTTACTATATTTCAATGCCACAGCATAAATCATCTCAGACTTAATGTAAAAATGTGAACATTGGGCTAGTCTGGGCAAGCAAGTTTAGTTTCAATATCCTTGTTCCTGTGTGATCATCAATAGAAACAATAAAAACTCCTGTAACTAGGATAAATCCCCCTTTTCCTCTCTTTTGAAAGGGTCACACTTATTTTTTACGCTTCAGTTGGTCAACAGTCTTGATTCAAAGTTGAATCAATATAGTTACCCTTCCTAGAGAAACATTAAGCAATGCTCAATTAAACCCTCTTTTCAGTGCAGAATTCAGCCTAAATAAACGTAAACTTTTAGCTAGTTTACCAAAGATATGAGAAGAAAAGAAACAAACGAACAAGGTTTCTATTTTAGATTATCCTAATCCTGCACTGAGTTCCACAGTTGAGATAAAATTAATGGGCATGTATTTTTTGGACTGCATACTAAAGCAGCCTATTTCCAGAGGCATTCTGAACTTTCACTTCAAATAAAAAATTATATATAAATAATAAAATTAACCTGATTTTTCTTATGGCAATATAAGTAAGAAATATTTTCTCATGTAGAGGAACTATATACTGTATTGCAAAAGTTAAGTGAATATTGTGTGTGTGCTTCAGCTTTGGAATTGTAGAACAGTCAGGAGACAGTTTTTCAAGCTAGAGATTTTACAAGATCTTCAGGAGATATTTGCCCAGCCAGTACCCAATAAGAACAGGAAAATTAAAATCTCCAAAGAGTTTTATTTCACAATACCAGAATAGGACTGAGGATGTGCTTCAAATCTATGTAGGAGAGCTAGACAAGCACTTGTTGAATACTGTGGGAGACAGGGAAAGTGGAAAATGGCTGTGACACTCGTATTACGACATGCTACTGTTGAAGTCTGAGGAACAAGGCCAAAGAGAAGTGGAAGACCAGTAACAACCAAGGGAAGGTCATTACTACAGAAAAACTCTCAAGGGTTAGCTGGGTGACTGAGCTGCCTCTGCTGAGGTCTTCTTTATATCTCTTCAGAACCTTGTCTTTTGGAATCGAGCCCTCTATGTCTGATCTTAAAATACAGTCAGCTTAATGTTGATAACACCTTTAAAAGTAAAATGTTTTTATTTTCTTTAATCTATTACTAATATTAAAAAAAAGATAGGTTTAAAATGCTGTTCATAATATCCAGCATACACCGAAAAGCTGCAGTGAGTGCTACACTCTGTGCTCAGGTTTTTTAGTATTTAAAGGAGATTTTTAAATGTGTATTTCTCATAACCTAAATATTTATTTCATGGAGCATAGAACCTGGAATTGGTTGACCTAGGGTAAAAAAGTTTCAAAGCTAGCAAAATGATTATATTAATTCAGAATTTTTAGCTGTTAGCTATATTCTCACAAATACTGTTGTTGTAAGCGTAATGGTAACAATCTAAGAACTTACTTTAGCAAAGAAGTCTAGACCAGCAATGACTGTGATCCTGAGTCTGAGAAGTGCTAAGAACCCAGGAAGCTTCTGAATTGGGCATGGAAGATCACTCATAAAAACAGAACAAGCAAAAGATGGATGTGGTGTGATGCAGTATAAGTGGTAATTTTAGTATATCTTTCTCTAGAATAGATTGATTGTGAAGGGTTGAAGCTTTACCTTCTTATTTATTCTTTTTCTTTAGCTGGTTTTCCCATTTCTTTCAAATTTTTAGGTTCTTTTCTATTTATTTCTGTTCAACTTTTTTTATCTCTTGTTGATTTTTTTATTTGTCAATATTTTCAATTATTTTCTTTATAAAGAGCATGGGGTATAAATCAAGAGCTCCTCCATTTTTTTAATGCAATCATTTTGCCGAGTGATAGCCTGACAGATTAGGCTCTGCATGATTTTGTAGAAGGCATACTCAGTAAGGACCCTATTCTTCCAGTCTTTCTCAAGGTTAGTGTAACCTTTTGACACACAGAAGTTCATTCCTGTCAGTGAAGACGTTAATGAAATTTTGCTTAGTTGCGTAAAGAACTCTATCTTCTTCTTATTCTATTTTAAAAAACATTTTTAAAAAGAAGTCATTAGACCCAATAAAATCAGCATAAAGGGAAGCATGCACACATACACAAAGAAAAAATAGTAGAAACCCCTCTTAAAAATAGACAGCTCCAAAATCTACAAATTCTCTAAGTAAAGATCATCAATTATCTTTAGTTGGCAAATGAAAGGCAATAACAGTAAAATGCATATGAGCACTAACTGTGATGTGAAATTTAAGGCTCTAAAACTTCATTAAAATCAGACTGGTAATGATGTACCATATGCACTGGGCTGTATTTGCCTGAGGATCTCCAACCTGTGGCTCATTTCTGCTGTCACACCACCTCTTTATAAGAATGACTCAGAGTGCTTTGTTGAAGTGCTTAGGGGCTGACAAGCAGGGTAGGTGTTTCAGAAATAATCATTTGCTTCATTATGCCATGGTGGATTATAGATATTTTCTGTTTATAGGAGAATCTTAGGCTTTCATTTCTAAAGTGAACTGAAGAAATGAAACAAGGCTGTTAACAAGTATTCTGACAATTTATGCTTTCTGAATAGGAAACTGATTTTTTTTTTTTTTTTTTAACAAGTAAAAGGGATTTTTAATAGCCTTTTACAGAAGTAACTCATAATGGATTTGGATAGTACATTTCAGAGATAGTACAAAAATTTATTAACCAGGTAAGATAGATGGTAGACATCATAGGTGAAGGGCTGCATATTTCATTACCAGCTCTTGAGCAATTTAGTCCCCATGTGCTTATTTTATTATTCTGGTACGTTAGTCTCTTATTTGTAGCTCATCTCTATAAATTATTCAGAACCTTTCGCTTTTTCTTTGCTTTCATGTATAAGCTCTCCTTAATGCTACAGCTTGATATGGCTATATGTGGAAAGTAAAATAAGTGCTTTTAGATGAACCTTCATCTTATTGTAAATAAAGATGAAAGAAAGCCCATTCCAAAGCATCATTAAACTAAATTCTTTATATGTTAAGCAAGATGAAAACCTGCTGGTACCCAAGAGATATTAATTACGCTGAAATCCATTTGATACCCAGTCATACCCTAGCTATTAAAAATTAAACATATGAACATAGATGGAATCACCTCTAAACACTGACATATAGCAGAGGTGTCTGAGTTCTCACAGGAGGTGGTCTGGTGGGGATGTGTAAATTGTCTTCAGCATGTCTGGAAGTCACAGACACTCAGAAATGGAGAGAAACAAAAGCGTTAGCAATTCCTGGCTTGATTGGTTGGTTCATTTTCTTTCAACATAAGCAACCTGATGACCAGGCTATTTATCCACAGCAGGGAAGCCTGTGTTTAATCCCATTTTCTAAACAAGTAAGGGCCTTAGCCACTTAGAGAAGAGCATGGGAAAAGTGCATGCTACCAGCCCTGTAGAGGAGTAAGGAGGAAAAAATGTGACTTCAGCAGTTAACACACTCGCTTAGGGAAGTATAGAGCCACATTGGACTTAAGACCACCTGTAATATTTTCCTTTTCCTTTTTCATGTAACAAAACAATTAGTGAATACATTTTATTTTTGCAGAAGTATTTTCCATGTTTCAAGTATTTTTAATATTATAAAAACAATTTAAACATACTTTCCTCAAGGGTTTGTTTGTTTTTTTTTTTCAGGTTGCCTGTAGTACCATTACAACGCATACAGTCTAACTTTTTACTGAAAAAATAGATTTCAGATCATGTTTTGAAACTCTGTTGATCACTTGGTATTAAAGGGACATCACAGGTGAAAAATTGCTCAATGTGTGGCACAGTGTTACTGGTGTTTTATCTTATGCTTTAAACTGAATAACCACTGGTAAAAAAAAAAAAAAGAATACTGTAGAATGATAGGAGAGAATCATTGGACTATATGTTTTCCAGTTCTGATGTTGCAGACTTCTAGAAAAATCTTTATTAGAAGGTGATTATTAAAAGTTAATATTTTTTTCAGTCTGAAATACTATAATTAAGCTTTTGAATAGCTTCATACTTTGTTATACCTTTCTGCATCATATTAGAGTTTAGAGAAAATGCTGAAGGAGCACATAAGATTCATATGTTATGAGGAAATGCACGCAAACAGTGGTGAAATGCCTCTTGCATTTGACTCTACTGGCTAGTTGAAAGTGAACAACCTGGTAAAAGAAAAAATAATTAGCAATGAGTATTTATATTCTGTCCACATTCACAACACCTTTAAACAATGATAAAAATAAATTCTATTCATGAAAATCAGATTTTCAACAGAGTCCATACCTGTTTTATGATTGCTGCTATGGTGTCGAGCATTATACAGCTGTTTATAAACCCAGCCAGCTAGAAATCTGGAGATCAGACTGAGGAGGCTCTGTTCTCACTGCAGTTAGGTTGGATACTGAGGGTCTACATTTCAGTGTTTGCTATGTAAACACAGAATTACCCCAAATGGGGTTCACTTAAAACAGGAGGAGAAGCTATTCCTAAAAGCTGAAGCTGTATGAAGAAAAAGAATAAACACCATACAATTCTTGAGAGTTTATAATATGGTGAAAATGTAGAAGTGCACTCATGATTGAAGTCTTGAATCTCTGTTTGGAATATCCAAGACACTAGTTTAAATAGCTGATAAATCAATCACTATCCAACTTTAGTTTTATTTTCTTTGATTGGAAAAAATGTCAAATATATTAAAGTTTTAGTTTCTCTGACAGTTACAATCTGAGCTCTAGGTAGAGGAAGAAACAAATGCAGATTTAAATGTAGTATGGCTTAATATTTGCATAGCATAAAGTTAAGTGCTCATGTACTTGACTTAAGCAAGACCATCATCTTCACTGATGCCACTTGAGATCCCTGGATTAAGCAAAGTAAATTTATGAATAGTTATTTTCAATATGAAATAATGTTTATAGGCTGGTTTTATATCCTTTAGAAAGCAAAGTAGGCGCCATCCATTTCCCAGTATACTGAAGGTTGAAAAAGAGAATATACATTATTTATTTTAAGTTCAATTTTTTGTTTCTTGTTCAGCACTGTGTCTTTTTAAACTTGTGTCTCTTTCTATGAAATGTAGAGTTTAATATTAATTCATATAAAACCAAGAATAATGCTTCTCTTTTATTTGGTAGTCTTATCTGACTACAGCTTTATCTTTGCTCTGTTCAGTATTCTCAAAATAAACAAATAAACAAAAAACTAAAACACCCAGACTTTTATATTTATTGTATTTATATTTTATTGTTCCACAGTCCTTGTAAGCATTTGACATTGAGTTCTGTTGGAGGCACAAGGTCATAATTTTTGGACCTGAATTTGTTCCAGAGTAATGAATATTTTGTTTTCAGGGCTCCATGACTAACAGCATGAGTAAATGCAAGCCAGCATCATATGAAGCTGCACCTCTGGAAACATTAGTAAAAATCGTGTATAACACATTATTTCCAACAGAAAAAAAAAAGGTCTGATATAGGTAAAATAAGCCCAAATGAACAAATTTTGCATAAATAATTTTTTATTTGATCTTCCTTTTGTTGATGACTTTAGTAGCATTGCTCAGTTTTATCAAAACATACTCCTAGAAATATAATTTTCTTAATGACTTAATAACATTGCTCAGTTGATAATAGACAGCACCATGACACAGCTTCTCTATGCAATAAAGGTAATGTACATTTTTACTACGTACAGGACATCTTAAATGGAAAATTACTGGAGGCAAATTTTAACATTTCATGCCGGGGTTTCTACTGCTTATACTATAGCCATCATTTAACAAGTGCATAGGAAATACTCATTAATTCTTCAATTAATTGATTGTTTAGCTTTCAAAGTGAAGATCCATTTCTGAGCAGCTACACACTATAAAAGTATTGATCCCATGACGAAAACAATTCTGCTTGAAGCAAATAATCTTGAAATGGAATCACATTTTTTTTTCCTCTAACAATAATGTATGATCACACGAAGAAATACATTAACTTGCATATTCGCTGTAACCAGATTTTTAGTGTTTTTCATGCATTTCAAATTTGAAAGGAGTTTAATGACTGACTAGGTAATCAAAGGGACATTGCTTGGGGGCTACTAAACATGCTATGAAACATTTAGTATTATTAATAAAAAATTGAGGTGAACTCTTGATATATATATCACTAAATGCCCTGGTAGTATTTAAATAGTAAATTGCTAAAATTCAATAAATAAGTCAATATGCAATTGATGGGGAAGCTGATCCATCTGGGTTACTACTTGGCAGCATCTTTCTTTGGAGAAATCCTGCCTGGAAAAGAAAAGTGTGTTTTTCAACTCATTTCATAAATCATTTTGACAATAAAAACTAGAGATTGTCTCAAGTTGCAAAATTCACTTCCAAATCTGGAATAGTGTCTCACCAGTTTTCAAAAACTTGGTGTTTTTCCATCTTACTGTTAATAGAAGAGGAAGCTCTACATAAAATAAGATTTTTCTTAAAGAACAAGCTATGGAGCTGTATAGTTTGATCTTTTTTTGTGCATTCTCAAATATAAAATCAAGAACTAATAACCGTGTGAACTAATGTCACTTTAGAATGCAGTACAAATCACTGATGCTTCTCCATTGTCTCATGTGACATGTTTTTATGTCTTGAGGGCAGCACAAATCAGAGCTTCTTCTCTCTAGGATTGACTTACACTGTATGTCAACAAGCCAGAATAAAAGATAGCTTGATGAGCTCTGGGAAAATATATTTACCTAGTAAATATAACTTCATGACCAGATCTTCAGTATTATCTACTTCAAAATAAACCCCCAAAGAATATCCATCCCAAAAACTCAGATGTAAAGAGGAACTAATATATATGGTTTCACCTCTTGTAGATAATAGTTTCACGTAGTTACACCTGCAGAGTCTAGTAACTTTTGTAGAGTGAAAATTCCTTGCTCAGTCTGTTTCTCAGTCTGAATGGAACATGTCACGGTACAGGGGATCCTCTACTTCCCAGTACTCTGTTTTTGCAAGTGTTAATTAGTCTCATTCTTCCCTCTCAATACTAAAAAAGAAAATACGATTGTAACATTCTGGTTTATTTCTAGCTAGAATGTTTTTTTATCTTTTTATCTAGAGACTAGTTTTATAAAACCTGTTTTCTATGCTAGATAAAAAAAAAAAAAATATTAAACCACGTCAGTTTACTTCCTCAACTGTCCTTACTCAGGACAGTCAATTTATGTGTCATTGTTTAGGATTCAGTAAGTAGGCTGTGTTCTTTAAAGCTCATTACGATATAGTAGGTATGATCTTCAACCCCTGAGATATTCTGTCTACTTTTTTTCACAGACCCTAAGGTGTCAATACCTGTTATTTAAGGTAAATATCAAGACTGGATGTTCTCTCATTAACAATTCTGATGCCAACAACGGGAAAAAATTTGATCTCCTAATTCTACATAATCTGTTGTATCTTACTCCATCCACTCTTGCCACAGAACTAGATTGGTAGTTGATAATCAATTGTTTATTTTCTATTATTTCTAAATGGTATGAAAAAGACGTGAAATGAAACTGTGTCTTGAAATTACTTCAGCAGTTGTTCTTTATGTATTGGTCTACCTAACATAAAATCTTTCCTATTATGCCAGCCAAGATGACATATATTTGCAGTTCTTGCCTGTTTCAAAGGTTGAATGAGTCATGGACAGCTTTGGAATGGCACAAACATGGCAAGAAATGTGACAGCTGTCTTCATGCAGGCAAAGGTCAGTTTAGCTTTACTAGATCTTTGAATGACGTCAATACCATACACAACTAAACTAAAAATCATCAGTCTGATATTTTTTCCAGGCATTCATTGTTCTCCCCAGCTTTTTGCAACAATTTAACACAGTAAAAGGAAGGAGACACAGAAAAGCAATTTCTTAGGAAAGCCATGAATGTTATTTCTTGAGGAATAAACCCCCAAAAGATAAATCTTAACAATTGGCATGCTTTTTGTGCTTATTTTGGCATCAATACAGCATAGAATTTCCTGATTACGCCTTCTTTCTAAAGCAGATTTGAGCATACCTACCATATCTCCTAGGATCCACTACACACTTAATGGGAAAATATATGCGAGGGCGTCCAACTTGCTACATCATGTTGCAAGAAATCTGTAACCAGTTTATAAAAGATCCCAGATTTTTATTGCATGACTTTCCCACCTTACATTTTCTCTTTCATTTCTCCTAAAATTAATTTCTCCCAAAATTATGGTAGTACTTAGACAAATAGAAAATCCACAGGAAAAACAAAAAAAAAAAAGCAAAAATAAAGCTCCTTAAGTTTTATGGCTTAGAATTTTTTTTCAAAAACATGCAAATGGAAACAACTTTTGCAGACTGCCTTTACTTTTCCAGTCCAAGCTGGATGACACTTGCGTGTTAAAGGGTCTATTATTTATTTGTGTTCAGGGTGTGTCTAAATGGGACTAAAATGTAAAACGTACTTCAAAAAAAGTGTTACTACCAAAATGTACTTCATAGCAATGATAAGATTTACGTGGCTGGTCATTTCCAGCTGTATAGATACTAGAGATAATACAGGGAATAAAAGCATCATGGACGATTAAAATTGTTCATTTATCACTAAAACAGGATTCATCATATACCATTTCATGCTTTGTATGAATTCTCGTTTTGGATTTCATTGTACTTTATTATCTAAATATTGTACAGTAAACCAGTTAAACAGCCCACATAAACACCCACCAGCAAGATTAATAATATCTCCCCCAATCTTCCTGTCTGGTCTTTCAAGGAGAATCTAAAAAAAAGAAAAAAAGAATCCTAGATATTCTTCGCTGCTGCTTTGACTGTCTCACAAAAAAAATTCCAGTCTGAGAGAGGGTGGAAAAGCAGTTGATGATTAACTTGCTACATTCTCAGATGTCTGTGTTCTCTGAAGAGCAGTATTAGACTCTGAAGTATTTTTCAATAGGCATTGATGTCTTGACATCAAGTCTTACTACTTCCCATTGCCAGCTCCAGGCTCCTGTTTCCTATGCAGTCGTTACACTAAAGACTATTGCTCTGAGTGCAGTGATAGGGGTTTGGGGACACCAGAAGTTTAGTTCCTGCACCTGTAAGATTTTCTCCCATGGCGCAACCATAACAGTTGATGCACAATTAAAGGGCTTAGTAACCTCCTGATACCAAACCCATCAGTTTCATATTGTATTTGTAAAATTCATGTGATTTGTCAAAAAAAAAGAAGAGGCACTGCTCAATGAACACACAGATATTGGCTTTCATATGGGCATACTCCTCCTGATGAAGGAGACAAAATTACTGAACAAAACTGGATTATGAAGCAAGACTAGAAGTCAACCTAAAGCTCAGAATATAATTTCTGTATAAATCCTGGTTTCATTAATTTCATATTAAATGATTCTCTGCATTACTTATATTTTAAGCAGCTCTAAGTAGTCCTAATATTTATATCTTGATCTAACTTCTGTGTGCTCACCTATGCTGATTAAATTGATTTCCTTTTTAAAAACAAACTTTACAGATGATGCCCTAAATTAAAATCTAAGATTAAACTCCATATAGCACTACAGGAAATTGGTTCAATGATTCCCCTCATTAAAGAGGAGAGTACCAATTTTAGAGGGTAAGCAGCAGTTTGGAGAGCTCTTACATGCCAGAGATACTGGGTTAATTTTCACCAGGGCATGCCAGAGGCAATTAAGAGACAGGTGAAGGAAGGAGCTGCAAACTGGAGATAAGAATGAGCCCAATTCCACAATAACCTCTTAGCTGGCAAAAGTTAGTTTGCCCTAAGCTATAACAGCTCGTGCTGACCCCAGTACCTTTTGTTTTCTTGGAAATAAATGTACTGCACATTTAATGGGAACGTGATCCTACTCCTGAAGATACTTAGTCAGAGGTGGGAGTATATGCAAAATCTACAATGCTAGACTCCCAAAGACAAGATGAGGATTTAAAATCACCTATTCCTTCAATATTTAAAAGGATTTATTAATTTAATCTAGAATAAGAGAAAAGGACGAGTAGGTCCTCTGGGAAGATGATAGTTGACTTCTCTTCCATGAATGTACAATAATAGTAAGCCTATCATTCATGAATCTTCACAATTCTTTCTCTCATCTTTCTGTTCTAACTTTACTCCTTTTGTCTTTCCATGGCAGCAGCAGTCAGACTTTTGATCCTTCTCCAAGGGAAGGTAAAATTAGCCCATCTGGCTAGGAAGTCTCAGGCCAGCCTTCATGAAATTTGCATTTTCTATTACAATTCAACATCAAAACACCATACCCATTATGTTGTCACATAGTACTATTGCATTTTCACTTCCGAGGCTAAGGAAATATTTTCTTGAGATCCCATGAAAAAGTGCAGACAAAATTGACACAGAATCTGATCATACTATGAGCAGCCAAGCGTAATTTGCTTTTATATCATTGATTTATAACATAATTTTGCTTTATAACAGATAATAGCTTGCTGAGTTTTAATGAAGCGAGTACTAAGATTAAAAGGAGGATAGAAGACCATCCATGCTTATAGTAGGCTAGATAAAATTTGAGGATTACCCAATTTGTTTCTAGATGTACAGTGATAATCAGCTAAGATCAAACACAGATGCTGAAACAAATAATCATGCATTGGCATTTCTGAAATACTTTGCCTCCATAGTGAAAACAGTGTGCAGGAAGGGAGCAGAAATATAGACTAAAAGCATGTGAGCTTATATACACACAAAATACACTTTGTGGTAAAATATTTTGCCCGGGATTCTCTAAAGGAGACAGAGTCAGTTGTCAGGGGCACACTGACAAATACTGTGCTCCCATATTCCAGGAGTTAAGTTCCCTTTATAATGCAGTGATATCTCACTCTCCTCTTTTTATTCAGAAAATATGGCTAAAAGTTGCTGCAGGCATAAGACTTAACAGGCTACTCATAATGGCTGACAAGTTCCAGCTAGAACCCAGAAAAAGGTAGCAAAGCACAAACTTGATAAGCCTTCAGTAAATAAGTAACTTTCCTTTATTGAGATCAGAGTGGGTGAGATGGTTAGTGCTTTGGAAAGGAAAAAAGGCAGTTAAATGTAAAATAGAATATTAGGATGTTCTTATTTTGTTTTTTATTACAAGACAGATAAGGCAATAAATAGATCCATACGTATCCGTTACTGGGTCACTAGCAACTAAATGCAGATTTTGAACTTTAAAGGAAAAGGAGCGTATTTCTATCAAGAGTAACTTTCACTGAAAATAATTCTTTCAGACTTTAGTCTGGATGTCTTTCTTAGAAAATGTAACACCATCTTTACTTCTGAGATTTTTTTTATGAAAAGACATTTCTTATATTTACAGTCCTTTGCAAACAAAAGAGATTTCAGCTCTTGTAAATCTGATGACTGCTTTTATCCTCTTCATCCAGATTTTTCTGAGGGAAGTTAATAGAGGTCATCTAGATAAATGATTACCCTGCAGAACTGGAGGACCTTTTGATCAGTAAATAAAGCTGCAGAAGAAAGATGTTATGGTTAATTTTCGCTGGATTGTGGAACTGTTTTATCAGGAAACAACATCCTATGTGACTCAGACTTAAACTACAGCTTTGCTATAAACTTTGTGTAAAAACAACGCATAGATGAACTACTCCAGAAGCTCATCATGACATATAATTGCTGTAATAAAGATAAAAATCACACAACATGTAATTTATTTCTAGCTTTTTGTTGTATTAATTGTGGTAGTAACTAAAACCCAAAACCCCATTTTACTAAACCCTGTAAAAATTGATGACTGGAGAATGTATCTGTATGATTCTGACTAGTCTCAAAAGAAGATGTGGGCATTAATGGGAATTCTTTTTAGAACAAGATAAAAAAATAATTGTGTGCTTTGTGAAAGATAATATAGTTGTCTTTCCATGCAACTAATTAATTTCCAGATCTTAGAAATGTCACATAAAACCCCTTTCTTAATTATCACATTGATGTATTTTTTCTAATTCTTTTGCTTCAAGTGAAATTTTTGTCTTTATGGGACCAAATATAGGCTACTTAACTTTAAAAAAACATTCACTGAATAGCTTGGATGTCCTAATGAATATCAAAGATTTATCATCTCCGTAAAGTTGTCCAAAACAGATCTTTCAGAAACATTTTGCCTGACATAAATGATACAACATACAATTAGTCAGGACCAAAGAAGGAAAAGGCATCAACTGTCAACATGACTGGCAATTTATAGGTTTTTATGAGTATTTTGTAAAATACTCTTTCATTTTTAGCGTTTTCTTTACTTCTAAAAGCCAGAACACACATGAATCTCTGCTTCTCTCGCTTCATGCCTGCTCTAGCTGTGCAAGGTGTAGCCCCCGAGGTGTCTTATGATGAAGGAGATGTCTGGATGATTCAGTTTCAGAATTCCCTGTGTGATTTACATGTTCTGAAAAATGTTTTACTACAAACTGTGTTAAAACAGTGCATAGTTGAACTAGTCCAGCAACACATAATAGATGGAGCTGAAACTACAAGAGTCATCTAATTTCTTTCAGTTAGAAAGAAAGGAAGTGCTGCATACATGTGATCGAATGTGCCTTCAAAATATCAATGCAGACCACTCTCATTTTCTTTGCCTGAATCTTACCAACTGCTATTTCAAAAGCAAGACATTCAGAACATGGCCTCTAAAAACTCACCAAGGATAATATTTTTGGAAAAAGAAATGTAAATAATGAAACAAATATTATCTCTATTGTATGAAGTAATTCCAGGCACAAGTACAAACTGGGCAGAGAATGGATGAGAACAGCCCTGAGGAGAAGGATTTGGTGGTGTTCATGGACAAGGTCAACATGATATAATAGTGTGCACTTGCAGCCCAGAAAGCCAACTGCATTTTGGGCTTCATAAAACATGACCAGCCGGCTGAGGAAGGTGATTCTTGCTCTCTACTCTGCTGTTGTGAGAGCTCGCCTGGAGTGCTGCATCCAGCTGAGGTTTCCCAATGTAAGGAGGACATGGACCTGTTGGAACAAGTCCAGAGGAGAGCCACTGAGTTGATCAGAGGCCCAGAGCGTCTCTTTTATGAAGACAGGCTGAGAGAGCTGTTGTTCAGCCTGGAGAAGAGGTTTGATAGAAAAATTAGAATAACCTTCCAGTACCTAAAGAGGGCTTCAAGAGACCTGGAGAGGGACTTTTGCTGGAGGCATGTAATGATAGGATAAGGGGGAATGGCTTAAATCTGAAGGAAGGTATATTTAAATTAGATATTAGGAAGAAAGTCTTTGCTGTGAGAGCAGTGAGACACTGGAACAGGCTACCCAAACAAGTCATGGGTATGCCATCCCTAGAAGTGTTAAAGGCCCGGCTGGATGGGGCCCTGAGTAACCTGGTCTAGTGGAAGTTCTTGGCTTGGAAAACGCAACACTCTGCTCTCAGCATTTCAATACAAGAGAGATGTGAAGACATTGGTAGAATTTCAGCAGAAAACAAATATGACTAAGGGATTTCCTCATTTTCAGTGAGGAAATACCAGAACTAAATATGTCTCATTTGGTCAAATGATAATATAGTGGAAGAATGTCTAAATTGTGCTAAAGGCTGTGGAATTAGAAATTTCAACTGCAAAGAAATACCACCTTTAGTATTTGAAGGGAACAAAGCAACTGAGGTTATTGGGTTATCAATAAGGAAAAAAACTAGGGAAACAGAAAATTAAATATAATGACAAATTTCCTTGAGAAATATTGATCCAGTTGCAATTTTATCAGCCTATGGAGAAAAAACTGTATCTACAATTAACTAAGATTGAAAGAAAAAATGTCCACAAAATTACAAAAATTGTTGCTCTTTAAAAACAAAACAGAAAACAGAAAAGCAAACTGGATGTTAATTTTCCATAGTTTTCTCCGAAACCAGTTATTTACTGTAGTAATTTCTAAATGTGGTAAAGATATCAGCCTTTTATTATACAAACACTCAGGCTTTTAATCACCAAAATTTGCAGAAGTTCAAGAAACAAAGATTGTAGAATTAGCAGTCCAAATTTGATGCTGGTGTGGCAATAGGCATGGAACGACGAGTGATGTTCTCGTGCCAATGGACAACCTGAAACTAGCAAACAATGAAGAAGAGAAGGCCATGGTGAAAAAGGCCAAACGAAGATCCAGGATTTCACACGTAACTTCATTGACAACTTGGACTGTAAAAGAAAATGAAAAAATGTGTTATCAAGGTGAACAAAATTTTGTGAAACATGTAAACCGCATTTGTGATACTGCTCATTCTCTAGGACTTTGACATGCAAAAAAAAAGTAGCTACACAGAAATTTATCTCTCCCTCTTTAGGAATACTAAAATTGGATGGTCTGGATTGGAACATGGATAAAACAAAGCTATGGTTATTGAGAAAGAGATTATTAAGAAAGAGATCTGCTGTGTGTGGACAAGTACACAGATTACTTAGTAAAAGGTGTGTTGTTCAAAGTAGCTCTGTTCTGTTTCTCCATTTGAAAAATGTCTGAAGATTGAAATCTTGACTTGTAAAAACTTTGTGTTCTACACATACGGTTTAAATTGCCCTTCCAAAGCAGAGATTTAGTTAAAGGTGCAGGAGAACATGCAGTACTGCAAAATATATGCGTCCCACAGAACGCACTGTAGGTATTGTGGTTTAGGAATGGTGTTCATTTACTTGCTTTGAAATACAAGCTAACAAATGTGATAAAAGATATCTTTAAAGGCTGGGTTTTGACATAAAAAAAGGCATATAAAATAGGTACCAAGGTTCAACTCATTCTAGCAGTTTGAAAACATAAATAAGCCAATTAAAATTTCCAGCATAAAATTTCCTTCCTACGTGAAAAAAAAATCTAAAAATTTTAACATAGAATAACAGATAATTTTATTGTTGTCATTCATTTTAATTATTATTGCATTTCTGTTTCTGTATTCCAAATAATCGATGTTTGAAGTTTTTAATTTATGTATATTAGAAGAGTTCTATAAAGCTATGAAATCCTTTAAGAGTGTATCAGTTTCTTAAAATTAAGTTATATACACTCTAACACCATTCAGTATTTTTTTTTCAGAATAAATAGCATGTATGTTTCTAGTAACAAGAAATTATTTTTGTTAGATTTACATCTTTAATAAAACACTCAATTTCTTAATTCTATATCTTCNAGTGTATCAGTTTCTTAAAATTAAGTTATATACACTCTAACACCATTCAGTATTTTTTGTCAGAATAAATAGCATGTATGTTTCTAGTAACAAGAAATTATTTTTGTTAGATTTACATCTTTAATAAAACACTCAATTTCTTAATTCTATATCTTTGTGGTAAAAACATTTACAACATATCTTCTAAATTATTCCTATGATTTCTGAGAGAAAAACTCATGTAAGTTTCAGTGTGATTCTTGAACAGGTACTTTAAATATCTTCTATTTATATTAAATTTAAAGGAAACAAATTTATTGAGAAATTCTATTAAGATATTTTTCTTGTTAGATCTGCCTGCAAGAAATATTTGAAAGCCAGTGCATTTAAAGAACTGACTTTCAACAGCCCATGAAGATTATTAAACTGCAAAAAGCTAAATTGGTGTACAGAAAAAGCTACTTCTTTCTTGACTTGCTAAATGGCATTTTGTCCTTCTGGTGTGTTAACATTATATCAAATTAACTTCAGTTTGCCAAAGTTCTGCAACTGATGTCCTAAAATACATCTGAAAAATCATTCTACTACTGATTTCTTTTTCTTTAGACAAATTTGTCATAGCACTAAATTAAACATAATAGGCTTTATTGCATATTTGCTGGTTTTTCTTCATATAAACAGAAGACTGGCCAGCTTGGGGCTAGTCTGCATGGAGATGATATGAAACATTAATATGAAGCAGTAGAAGGCATGATGATACAGTCTGTAAGGTAGTTAGGTTAACGCTATCACTTCCAACCACATGAGTGCTTTTAGTTTGAAATAGTTACATAAGAATACTGTATCTTAATTATTCTTCTCTAGTTTTAGCAGAGGGAGGTATACAGAGAGGTTTAGCTTAATTTCCAAGAACATTCTGTTCCATTTAATTTCCATGCACAGTGAAATCCTAAATTCCTCAAGAAAACCAAGTCGGGTCTGTTTTGTCACATTTGAAATTTTCTATTTGGAAAAGCAGCCTCCACTGGCAAAGAAAAGATTAAAATTCTATCCTTTGCAGCTGGTTTAGAGTTGGAATATAAATGTGTTGCTTATGTGAGTTTCTCTCAATCCACTTAAGAGTAATGTAAAACCTCTTATCATATCTCTCTTATTAAGACAGGCTGAGAGAGTTGGGCAGGTTCAGCCTGGAAAAGAGAAGGCTCCAGGAAACATTTCAGTACTTATAGGGACTTAAAAGAAAACTGGGAGGGAATTTTTAGATGGACCTGTGATAAGACAAGGAAAAAGGGTTTTAAATTGAAAGAGTGTAGGTTTAAGTATAAGGGTGATATTTACTCTCACCGCCTTTATTCAGAGGGTTGTGAGAAACTGGAACAGGTTGTCCAGAGAAGATGTGGATGTCCTTCCTCAGGAAGTGTTCAAGGCCATATTGGATGGGGCTTTGAGCAACATGCTCTACTGGGAGGTGTCCATGCACATAGCAGAGGTTTGGAACCTCTAAGGTCCTGTCCAACTGTGATTCTAAGTGTGACCTGTATTTAAAACAAGCTTCACAGAGAAAATCGAGTCAGGATCCTATATGATATTATTTTCCCAATAAATGTGAACTCAAAATTAAACAAAGAACTGTAAATGGAGTATCACTAAAAAATATTTGCTTCTATCTCCTCAATAAATTGATTTGTCTAAGTTTCATATATTTAAAATGCAAAGTGAAATGTAGCAGATTATGACTACTGAATTTGGAAAACTAACAATCACTGTGCTTTAGAGAGAACTGTGTGTCTGGCAATTACTTTCTAATAAAGTCTTGTTTTTGTAGTAAACTGAAAATAAGCAGAGAATTTTTTAAAAAAGTGTATGAGCATGACAACTGAAGTTGAAATGTGAATAAATGCACATAATGAGGTAGACTAAAGTGTTTTCCTTGTAGACATAAAAGTAGCGTGTAGAACAAAACGAAGATTTGAGTGTCAGAATGTGTTGTCTATTGTTATCAATTTCTATGCAAATGCTTGCACAGGGACAAGAATAAGCAAGGTATTCGGGGATCAATCTTATGTTTACTGGATTTCATAATAAAACTTATATTAATTTCAAATGAATGGTGGATCAGATTCTGAAAAAATCCCAGTAAAGCATCTGGCATGACTAGCCAGAGAAAGGTGTCTTGGGGTGAACTCATGATGGTGTATTCCCTACTGCCTGCTCTACTGTATTCCCTACTGCCTGCTCTACGCCAGACATGAATCCTGTGCCTTTCTGTGCCTTTAAGCTGAGTCCGAAAGAAAAAGGGGGGGAAAAAGCCAAGCAAATTCTTCAGCACGGTTTTGAGTTCAAGGACTCACAGACTTCCCCGCGCTCTCACTGCTGCTGAGCCAGGGAAGCATCTTCCTGCTTTCACCCAGATCTTGGCTCCTTTTCTCAGGAGAGAGACGAAGAGTTAAACTTCTTTGTTTTTAAGCTAGCCTGCCAGCTGAGGCAAGAACTTTTTTCTGGGACTGTGGCTTTTTCCTCTTCTTCTGGAACTGCTCAGCAACACCAGAACATCACCAGGATGTTCATATACCGTGGCCCGGAGGGGCCCACGCCGCACCCCAGCTCCAGAGAGAGCAGAGCCACACCTACAGAGGGGACTCTGAATATACCAGATTTTCTCTACAGTGAGAGGTTTTATTAAATATTATTCATTCTATTTTGTGCCTGTGGGCACCCTGCTTGTTAAATAAACAGCTTTCTTTTCACTTTCCTCCAAAAAATTTCTTTCCGAACCTGGTGGGGGAAGGGCTGCTTAAATCTGCCCACTATCAGAGGACATTCACCTCAGGATGTTTCCCCCTACTTTGTCCCAAACCAAGACAAAAGGTTATTGAGATGAAGGGGAATCTAAATCTTCTAAGAAGCCTGGTTATGAGGGTGTATATCTTTAGAGGTTCCAGTACTTGTAATTTGGCTCATCTTCCATCTAAACATCTTCCTAGAGAGTATTACCAAAGCTTTTTTAGCATTTGTAATGTCACATAAGCCCTTCAGAGATATAGGAATGACAGGGAGGGAGACAGATACCAGCAGTCTTGTGAGGAAGTGGTAGGCAGAGTTCATGAGGAATGAGGCTGGAGTGATGTGAACAGAAAGGAACACAAATTCAACAAAACCGGGCTTAAGCAGAGTGACCTCAAGCATTGGTGTGTAAGCAAATAAGTGCCAGTAGGCACATTATGAAAAAAGCACCCAGACAATTTCAGGGAAACAAGCATGCTGGGGGTCCTCTCTGAAGTGCCTGCATACAAGCTGTCACATAAAAAGGGGAGATTTCCTCCACCCTTAGTGTGGGGAGTTTTCGTTGGCCCTTAGTGTTTGATTTGTCTGTCAGCACCCCAGGAAAGCTGAAATCCCCGTGCCCAACCAGTCTGACTGCATCCCTTTCTGGGGACCCTTCCCTGAACAGTCACTGGATCAGAGGGCAGTTCCACTGACTTATTCATGGAAATACACCAACAGAATAAAGGAGACCCCTCAGCGGCTCTTCTCGCTTTATGACCCCTTACTGGGTCTTCCACTTTGTTTGAATGCATTCCCCACTGACAGCAACTTCCAAAGCACCTGAAGTACTCACACTAACAGTTTACAGAATAACACTCTTTGTTAATATAAAATTATGATATGTTAAACTTGGAGGATTACCAGTGATAGTGTCTGACTGCAAAAACATATTCAAAGCAATACACAGACAAGCTCTAATCCCCAATTAAAGTATTCAGCAGGCACTGAGTACAGTTCTTTCCCCATAGGCATCCCTTTGGGGGACAAGACAGGTTCAGCTCATAACTGCTGGACTGATCCCAGCCATTATGATGGTGTCTTTCCTAACTTTTCACCAGTCTCATCTTACTCTTAATTTTTTTTTTTTTTAATATTGAGGTAGAGTTTGAGTGATTCTTGTCATACTTTTGTAACTGATTGGTGTAAGGGTCCCATTTCGCTCTTAAAGATAGTCAATAAAATATAAAGCACATGCCCACTGAGGAGTGGTCGTACCTCGGGGCAGGTAACTTTGTGATGGAGGTGTGAGTTAATGTTACAATTAGGCTATAATGAGCTGAGTTCATCTGAGGAGAGCGATTTCAGCACAGTTACTGTCTCAGCAGTAGGACATCTTCTCCTATGTCCCTTGGATGACTGGTGCTGTGCAGTTTATCAGCTGCAAAGTACCATCAAGTTCTCCTCCCTGCAGGAATTTCAACAGTGCCTGGCCATGTTTCCTCTCTGCTCCACCCTCCGCTCCACCCCTCTTAGCAGGTCCTTTAGGACAGATTGTGTATATTAGGATCATCATGGAACAGGTTTTGCATATGCCAACCACACTTCATCCAGGGAGTAGCAGCTGCACTCTATCCTATAATTTCCAAACTGTTATAATTCTAATAGGATGTGAATATAACTTCTCAGTTTCCTCTGATTGCACCCCCAGACATCGTTCCACACAAGTGCACACAGTGTGGGGAATAAACATGAGGCATTAGAGATCTGTGGGCAGTTCTGGGGCTATGGTCTTGCTGGGATCGCAAGGTGGGATGGCTTGCATCCCAGCTTGGAGTGCTGCAGTATCAGCGTGTGAGTATATCAGGGGCAAAAGGAAGAAATGTGGTTCTGTAAGTGAATGGAGCAGGAGCCTTGCTGACAGAGGACATTGGAAAAGGTAAAATACTAAAGGTCTGCATTACTTCTGTCTTTAGAAGACTGGCCTTCAGAAGGATCCCACAGATGCAGAGGCCAGGGAGAAAATCTAGAACAAGGAAGACATACTGTTGCAAGAGAATCAGTTCAGAGAATACTTAAACAAACTTTTCATACTTAAGTCCATGAGCCCTTATGAGATGCATTCAAGTGCTGAGGGAGCTGACTGATTTACCAAAAGATTGATAAATCAAAGATAAAACCAAGCTTTTCATCATCACTTAAATGTGATACAAGGAAAATTTTTTAAAACTCCAACACAGGACTAGAATAAATTTGAGCAAAAGAATTGGACTGCAGAATGAAATTGTACAGAAAATAGAAGAGAAGGGAGATTGAAAGGTAAGAGGTAGTTACCAAGGTATGCATACAGATAAAGACACACGTGCAATAAAGAAGGATTAGTGTATACCAGATAATGAAAACGAAGTAGGAAAACACTGTCTATACATACTTAGAAGAAAAATAGCATTGTGAAGAGGCAGAAACTCTCATAAAATACAAAAAATTAAACAAAAAACTTAAAAGACTGAATTTTTAAATAGATATTTTCACTTTTTTCTCTTAAAAATGATGAAAAAAATATAATACAAGAAATAATAATATGAAAGCATATTATGCAAGAAACAAGAAAGAGTGATTAATGATAACAGATGAAGAGACTGAGGCCAAGGAGTAAACTGGGTATCTGCCCACATGCTGTTTGAACAGTGAATAATTCATAGAGAACAATCAGGATCCCACTGCTCTGAAAATTATTTTAGGATCCAGCTTTTACAGTAGGAAATTGGCCCAGTAGCTAATCTTTAAAGTTATGTTTACAGTTCTCTTGGACAGAAGGAATGTCAGAAACAGTGTAAAAGAAATACAGTGAGTGGTAAAATTACAGGACCAGTAGGACTGAGACACGTAAATTACCCTGCTTCTCACATCTTTCAGACTGAGAACTCTGAAAACTAAGCCAGGTTTGTTAAATGCCAGCTCTTAACTAGTCAGATGCTGAAGTTTTTGAAGTTTCCTTTACTTGTTACATCTAATTAGTGTGACGACACAGTTCTGAAACATTTGTCCATAGAACATTAACTGCTGAGAAGTCTTCAGCAACTAAAACTTCAACTTCTCTGTTATAATTGATCTATGAAAACAGTTCTCTGCAGCAGATACAAAGAAAGAATGTGGAACTGAAGCCAAATCTACGTGACAAATTTCTATGGCACAGTTTTTTTGAAGACTGGTATAAGAATATTTTATTGACATCTTTCAGAAAGTCTGCATGCAGCTTTTCTTATACTCGCAGACGTGTATGTATGAATGTGTTGAAGAATTTTTGCAGGAGANTGAACACTTCTTTTGCTTTCACACTAGCACAACCTGTAAAGTTTTACTAGCAAAGTTGTGCAGCCATAGATCTTCTTTGACTAGTACATCCCTGCAAAGCATAGCAGAGTTTTACTTATAGTAGAAGACAGAGTTATGGTTTGACAATTATGAAAATCTTTCAATAAAACAATTCCACTCTGCCATTTAGCAAGATAACTAAGGAAAAAAACCCCAAAGGTTGAGTCTATTAATTTCACTAGAGCCTTCATATCTTATTAGAGAGCTTTTTTTTTTTTTTTCAGTTTATTCTTTTATTTATGGTAGCCTTTTTATAGGGGATCCTTTATTTCGAAATCTAAACCATAAGGAGAGGAAAGGTATGGGCATCTAGGTATATGTCTCACATGGAAAAATGTGAAATGTTACTTTTCAATCCACTGTACCTATTTATGAGTGAATAAACCCAGCGACTATGAAATGTTTCAATAGCACAGTGGATGATTAACATTTAATCTAATCTCCTTTTAAATCATTCATATAAATTAGTTTATAAGAGATTAATTCACCTGTCCTTATGCTAGTCATTTTAAAAATAACTTCCTGCTTGTCAGTCTGTTAAATAATGAATTCCCATCGGTTCTGTATTCCCTTGAGAGTTATTTTGAAATGCAATCCCTTTTGTGAAATACATGTTCCTGATTTTAAAACAAAAAAGACATGAGAACATGAGCTCTAAAATCATGGTGTTAGTTTTTAGAATCAAGCCCTACAAAAGTTTTTCTGCTGCCACTGAGCAGTCATCTGACCTTGTCAGGTTTCTTGTGATCATGGCCAACCCCTTTCCCTCTTCCCCTTCTCCCCTTCCAACCCTCATCCTGCCCCTTGCCAAGTAGAGGTAGCTGCCAACAGCTGACTCAGTATATTTCTTATCTGTTTGGTGCCCTTTCCCCACATCATTTAGCCCTTGTTACACGTAGCCCTGAATATACTTTGTTTTGGAACATAGATCTTGAAGAAGCTCTAGGTGTTACAAACCCAGGAGAGAGCTGCTTCAGAAGACAAACTGTCCTGAGTTTGTCAGCATCCCCACTAATCCTGGTTTTCTTTGACAACAGACTCATTGGTACTTTTTATCATCTAATTGCTTATGGCCTGAAATAAAAAGAATTTGATGTGTTGTCTAGAGTAGAGAAGGACACAATCAGTCCCGTGGCAACGCTTCCGCCATGACCAGTGAACATGAGAGAGTTCTGCTCATTTTTAAGATGTCACCTGTACTGGCTGTTGACTGTAAATTGTACATGCAGTGGAAGACTGCATGATAAACTGCTTGAAAAAATAAAGAGGCTGCTGAACACATCAAACATTGGTGCATTCTCAAAGCAGCAAAAAACTAAGAGTTTAGTGGTTTATATTTCACCATCACTATTTTTAAAAACAGGAAAGAACATGTAAAACAGCCATGTCTGTATCATAAATTGTCAGCCTCAAGTTCAGGTCAAGCACCAGTAAATTTGCCTCCCAGATGTTCGAAAAAACCAAAGAAAAATGTCAGTGTCCCAGGTCTTCAAAGTCTTAAAATCCTGATTTAATCCTAAGAGACCAAAGGATTTGTTCGATTAAAACTGTACTAAATTTAGGATGCTGAAGCTATAAACACTTGATTTTCATATCATAATCCAGAACCACAGATGCTTTAGCCAGAAAGCTGACCTGTTTTTTTTTAGTAAACTTCTTCTTTTAGTAACTTAATTAATTCTTGGTTTTGTTTGGGTCAGTTATAGCCTGCTCTTTTTCATTGTTTGGTTGCCTCCATATTTCAGTCTACCAAGTCAGACTCCTTGTGCTGATCACACAGAAGAAGGCTGCTGCTGACCTTATGTAACATACATTTATTGAAGGCAACAAAGGTATGCTACTTTCCATCAATTACAGGTCAGATCCTGTGTCCAGAAGACAGTGCATATGCACTCATTCATACCATCAACTTAGATGTATTAACATAAATGCAAACAACTGGGATGTAGGTACTATTCTGAGCATTCAGTGTAACCTTCCTTACTCACTCTGGTTTCCCAAGCCTGCGTAGTCTGTTTCACATTAATTTAAGCTGAGACTGCTGTAATAATTAGTTCTCTTCCTGTCCTTATAGCTTCAACTCTAATTATGTGGTCTTAAATCTTTTCTATACGTAACCTGAGTGGTTTATTTGACTCCTTTGTGAAGCTCATCATGAGCAAGGAGGAAATTAATCCACCAACAAAACAAGCGAGTGTCTTGTGCTCTGGTGTTGACACAAGCAAGGAAGAAGACATTTAGAGAGGGAGCATGACAGATTCATATTCTGAGCTCATAATGCACCAACACATTTATTTTGTTCTTTATTACACTGTATAAATATTAGCTCAATATAACCAGGATGACATTTATGCAAATGCATTTCATATGATCATTCCACATTCTCAGTTATTAGATTTGTTTCTTCATCCATTTTTTTCTGCATCCAAGTAGTAATCATCCTAATTTCATTGCATACTTTACCTGTGTGGTGTGCATATCCAGAGAGTAGGCACTTTGGTAGAGACAGAAGTAGAGTATCATGGGAACACTTGCTTTCTTTAGGTTTATCTTATATCATTTTTCTAGGTTGTCTGTTTCAAAAATCCTGCCATCTTCAAAAGTAAGGGAAGCAGACAAGCACTCTTACATGATAGAAAGACTTGAACACGTGCCCTTCTGAACACAGATTCTGACATCTTTCCACTAAAGTTAGGTCTTGCGCTTATGGAATATTTTTTACTGCACTCATTTTCACACCTTCATGATGAAGTATTTTCCTTCCATTTTTAATGTGGCTTCCTTTCCTTTAATTGTCCAACAGAATACACCAAGATATAACAACAACAAAAAAAAAACCCTAGATAAAATAAATGCATTCTGAAGCAGGCATCATGAGAGCAGTCAAGACTGAAGACAAATTTCTGCTGCACTTTACGTTTTTCATGCCAAATAATGCCATATTCTAGGCAACGGGGAATTTTGACCTACAGTCATGTCCAGATCCAGTGAGAAAGATCTTTCAGTTAGCATGAAGAATAGACAACTTTAGAAATACAGAGACAGAGGTGCAACAAGAGACAGAGAAAACTGTCTTAGAAAAAAAATTTATGACAAAAACAATGGTGTCAACATCAATATCTGCGTAGCTTATCTCCCTGCTATACACACAATAGTCAAAAGTAGGTTCAGAAACATTTTTGCTTGCATTTATAAAACATTCCTTAGATTGTGATTCTTGTGTTCGATAAATGTTGTTTCCATGTAAATTTTCACAGGAGAATTACATGACATGATTTTTTACTTTAGAGCAGCCAACACCAGAACATGTCAAGACAAGAAAATAAGTGATAAACTTATTTGACATCTTGGAATCAATGTTTCATAAAATACGTTTCCAGACAGAAAAAAAAATAGGTTTCTTTAGAGAATTTAAGCCTTGTGCTGTTTTTCATTTTAAATTTTGTCTTTGCTCTTTTTTTCCCTGATGGTGATGTTTCTGGGTGTTTGGTTTTTTTTTTTTTCAATTAGTTTTTATCTTTATATTTATTCTGAATTCAGCAGTTATCATAACCTGAAACATCACAGACAAAGATGATGTACCCAAGTCCTTAGTTTCTCAATGTTTTGATGGCTTAAATGGAGGAGGTGTATGGATGTAATCACAACACATGTAAACCAGGGTCTACTGAATCCATACCCCATACATTATACTTTATGGACTAGAGTATATGGCTTTTTGTTTCTTGGCCAAATGTCTGAAATATTTTTTGAATAAAAACTTCCTACAAATACATCTTAATGAAACAAAAGGAAGTTGTTCCAATTCATTGGAATAAAAAACAAAAAATAGAAAAAAAATAATTGTTGATAAATTATTTAACAATTTGTAACATTTATTTCAGTATTAAGAAGGGTCACTTTGACATAAAAGATGAAGAGCACACTTGGAACAAAATTTACTTCCTTCAGAGAAACATCTTCTACTGGCTTTACGTTATGGATCATTGCTTGAATACGGGCTACTGGCCACTATAACATTTATCTGGATGAAACCTCTCATTGAATCAAGATAACTATTTTTGTATTTTAGAAGAAAAATTTGTTTCCTCTTTCTCAATGCACAGTAGAAGGAGTCCACATGGTTACCCTTACTAAAAAGAGAGCTGAAAGGAATATAAAGTTATATGTGCTTGTCTCAAGTACAATTATATGAGCAAGCAGCTAAAAGAGACAATGCTCAGACCTGTTTTATTATAAAAAAAAAATTTCATTCAATTGTTGATGAATTCTCATCATACAGCAAGGAATGGTTAATACTGGTGAATATATGCAGTGAACAGAAAGAGCAAACCTTCAGGTTCAGGTATCAGAGTAGGCCATATGGCATCATCCTGAACCTGTAAACAGCTTCTACTTCTGAGCTCATTGATGTTTGCCCAACAGTTATACTGGCAAGGGCTGCAAATGTTTTGCTTCTTAGCACTGCCAAAGGGGAGATAAGAAATAATAAGATTCTAAACTCATCAGCGTATCTGAAAAGTGTAACCCTCGTATCTGAAAACAAAAATCTTAGTTCAGAATCTGCTGGTCAAGCAATCAATAAGTTCAGAAAATTATTAGTATAAAATAAAACAAGAATAATATAACAATTAACAGATAGGCTCTCTTACAAGTTCCATCACATTCCACTACCCTCTGCTCTCACTAGATAGGGGTCCTTCTGAAGTACACGCCATCCTTAAATTAAACGAGGCTGCTATGAAAACTGATTTAAGATGGGTTGATGAAAATGGAACAAGTGTTAAAGAATGCTCTCAAAAATGGAATATCGCAAAGCTGGGGCACAACGTGCCAAATAAATAAGGTATATTTAAATTTCAATTTTAACCATGAGATTAACACTGCAGGTAGAAGAAAGTTTTGATGAAGAAGCCCTTAGCTGAACACATTGGATTTTTGGAAAAGAGAGCTGGGATGAGTGGCCAAGACCACAGGGGGCCATGTGGCTCTTCAGAAGGACCTTGGCAGGTTGGAGAGATGGGCAGAAAAAAACAACTGAAATTCAAAAAAGGCAAGTGCAGGTCCTGCACCTGGGGAAGAATAACCACATGCACCAGTACAGGCTGGAGGCTAACCTGCTGAGAAAACTCTGTGGAGAAGGATCTGGTGGTCCTGGTGGACAAACTGTCCATGAGTCAGCAGTGTGTCTTTGTGGCCAAGAAGACCAATTATGTCCTGGGGTGCATTAGGAAGAGCATTGTCAGGAGGTTGAGGCAGATGATCCTTCCTCTTTACTCAGCTCTGGTGAGACCTCACCTGGAGTGCTGTGTCCAGTTCTGGGCTCCTCAGTACAAGAGAGACGTGGAGCTCCAGGAGGGGGTCCAGTGGAGGGCTACGAAGAGGATGAGGGCACAGAAGCATGTCTCTTATAAGGAAAGGTTGAGGGAACTTGGCCTATTCAGCCATGAGAAAAGACAACTGAGAGGGACCTCATCAATGTCTGTCGGTATCTGAAGGGAGGGTGTCAAGAGGATGGAGTGAGGCTCATCTCAGAAAAGCCAGCAGTAGGCTAAGAGGCAAAGACAGAAACTGGAACACAGGAAGTTCCACCTGAATATGAGAAAGCACATCTTTACTGTGCAGGTAACCACACACTGGAACAGATTGCCCAGAGGGGTTGTAGTCTCCTTCACTGGAGATATTAAAGAACCTTCTGTATACGATCCTGTGCCATGTGCTCTGGGATGACCCTGCTTGAGCTGGGAGGTTGGACCAGATGACCCACTGTGGTCCCTTCCAGCCTGACCCATTCTGTGATTCTGTGACTCTGTGTTTTCCACTGCCTGAGAGCGACCTCAGAAGAAAAGTTACATATAGATAAAGCTTTGGCAGCTTTGGTAGCTTTATGTTTTACAGGGAGCAGGCAGGTAGAAACATGTTAATTCAAGCACTTAAGAAAAGTACATTCTTGGGTGTTTCTCTGGTTTTTTTTGTGCGGCTGCCTATCTAGGGAATCTGCGTAATCCATAATGTCCTAAAAACTTTCTTGTTATACATAACAATGAAACAAAAGGTAAATATTACTTTCATTTGAGAAACCATAATCAAGAATTCCTCAAATGTACAGTTAGACTCTGAAAAGAAATAAACAGACAACAAAGAAATAGAACTCAAGTCTCCTAGTGCTAACTTCTCACATTTTTCTTACTCTATTTAATTCAAATGTCTCTATCAACAGTCCCCCAGAGGCAAATATGTGGAATAAACTATTTGTTCACCTCAGTCGATACAAAACAAGGCTGGGATTTTCTGAGCACAACCAATTTCATACAGAATTACATAAGAGAATTGCACATAGCTCTTCATTAACTCTCTCTGACTTGGGGGATCATGAAGATCACAATTCCAGGGAAGTGGTTTAGCATATAAACCCAAGAGGTCCCTAAACTGACCTCTGTATTTATGATGTTGCACCCAGAAGTGGAAACATTTTATAACTCATTTTTACCTACTTTACACTCTATAAGAAAGTGAACAAGTGAGTAGAAATGCAGATAAAAGAGAGTTTGAGAACCTTTCCTGTCACTGTCGGAGAAGTTGGAAGATTGGCTGATGGATGAAGGAACGGAATGGGGATTAAATCCGGACCAGTGTCTCAGCCCCTCTCTACTGAGTCATAAGTTATGAAGGACTCTGCTTAACCTGAAATCTGTAAGACAAATACTGTTTTATTTCCTCATCAGTCTCTTCTTCCAGACATTATTTCACAACAGTTACAGTGATGTCAATTCATGCGCCTTGAACTCAGCATGATCTCCCCCAACTTCCCCCTCCATTCCTGTGTGTTTCTATCTTCTCCAGAACTGCTGGCAATGCAAGTATGAGGTGAACTAATCAGGACCTGTACTGGAAACTGGATCTAAAATCTCACAAGATGTTCTCTTAACACTTCTTTGGAGCCACTGGCTTACGCAAATATGATTTTTTTCCCACTCCAACAAGTTAAACTGTGGCACATCTTGCCCAAGTATTTTGTTTTTCATCCATTTTGCAAATAACACAGAAATTACTAAATGCAAAATGCCTGTAGCTGCGGCTGGGGAGAGAGAAGTGACTCTTAACTTGGATTGCCATAGGCTGCCTCCTCAGCTTTCCTCTGGCCTGGGACAGGACATGGGGAAAGGGAACAGCTGTTCGCTGAGGTGGGAAAATCACAGTAGTGTGTTAGTCAGTTGAGAGGCAAGTTCACTTAAAACATCTAACCATCCTTTTGATATTTATGCTCTTCCTTTGTTATAAAAGTAACCTTTTTTCCTGACCACAGACCGAAACTAGTCTTTCTAGAAGATGGAATGCTCCTTGCAATAGCTGGGAAGAAAGAAAAAGGTACTGTATTTTGTAGGAGTTGTTGAAGATTAGATATTCTAGGAGTTGTGAAGATTAGATATTCTGCTGTTTTCTGATAGCTCTACCTTCCTTTAACAGGAGTGGCTTCTATGCTGATCCTACCATTCCTCTTTTCTTAGTGTCAGTATGACCTTTCTGCGGAG
Organism: Oreocharis arfaki; assembly: GCA_013398015.1. Taxonomy (NCBI): domain Eukaryota; kingdom Metazoa; phylum Chordata; class Aves; order Passeriformes; family Paramythiidae; genus Oreocharis; species Oreocharis arfaki. The sequence continues at coordinate 857,504 of VZRR01001900.1, forward strand.
GAGTCTGGCTTCTCACGCATGAGTTTCTGTGACCTTTATGGGAGCCTCAGCAGAATGGCTTACAGATGCAATCAGCATACTTCCTTCTTAAACTTAGGTATATAACAAAACATTTTTGTGGAACATCTCTGTGTATTTGAAATTTAAAAAATAGTTGAGTAATAAGTAAAACTAAGGGTTATTTAAGAGTGGAAAAATCTGAATGAGTTAAAAAAAGCCAACAATAAATTGACAAAGGTTACATGCAACTAATCAATGGAGGGTTCAAACACATTTTCTTTTCTTATTTGGTACCAAGGTTATTTGAATTTTCTCGGTTAATGTGGGGATTCAGAGTATCGCCACGGAGAATGGCTTTGAGTGATGTGGGTCCTTGGGAGGAGCAGGAGGCAAAGGGAGGAGCAGGAGTCGAGACAAAAGAGAAAGAGGTGAGACAAAGAGCAGTATAGTTAACGGGAGATTGGGTGAGGAGATCGTGATCTGTAGCCGTTGGAGAGGCAAAAGACACAACCCTAGAAACCGAAGCTCATAGATGCTTAACTGTTAGTTCATAATAGTATATGAAGATGAGCCTTGTACAATAAAGTTGGCTTTGCATGCACCCGGCAAAGTCCTTGTTTCAATCACCGATAGATTAATATTAACCACAAAACCTTCCATCTTCCTCACCTATTACCAGGACTTGACAAGGAATTCCTTTTAATGTGGAACATACTAGTATAAATTCTGTTTGAGTCTTGCTTTTCTAGTAGGCCCTTTTGGCAAGCTCTAAAAATCTTTTTTCGGATTCTTCAGAGATGAGTTGAACAAAAGAAAAGGATTTATCCATGTTCCTTCTCTAGCTAGGAAAGCTTTTGATTTTATTTATTTATCATTGCAAGTGAGCTTTTACCTAAAAGCAATACCAAAGAAATGTCACAGGTGGTAGAGCAATGTCAATGATTACTTTTTCATGTAAAATCAACTCAAAAATTCAAATGGATAGAGGAGAGAAAACTCGGAGAAAATACTTCAGTGTTACATACGGAAGCCAAGAGAGGGCTGAAAAGGATATTGGAGAAAGTTAGAAAAACTCAGTGAACACCGCACTCTGATTGTTAGATATTTGGTCAAAATGACACATTCAGTCATACAGGTGCCAAATTGTTTAAACTAAAATTGTGCCTGTAGCCCCACAACAATAAAAATAAGGCAGTAGCTAAGACTTTTAAAATTTAAATGTGTTTTAAATATGGGAATTTTTTGGAACATTAGTGGTGTCAGAAGAAGCAAATTCAGTTTTAGGCTCTTGTAGCTATATTTAGAAGAGATATGTTTCTTTATTACTCTGAAAGAATTCTGGTTTAAACACTCTAGTGACTTAGTTACAATGATGTATGTGTACAGAAATATATGACCCATTTATAAAATACTTCTAAGAAGACTATTTTTTGAAGATTAAATAAGCTGGTAATAAAAATTTTAAACTTCCAAGTTTTCTTAAACAATTCATGAAAGGCCTGCATTTGAATTTCTCTTGCTCATGAATGTCTTTTAAAATATGGCAAAATGAATGACATTGCAGTAATCTAAATAGCGGATAAATTAAATGTTCAGCTTAAGCTCAAATGAAAAGAACAACTAGTTTAATAAAAGTGGAAAAACTTAAAAACCCACAACACAAGAGAATATGAAAAGGCATTAGTGAATCGCAGAATAAAGAGGCATATAAACCAAAAATAAAATAAGAACGAATATGAATAGTATTTGCTATTAGGTGGGATATTCAAAAGCAGGCTGCATGCAGGCTTTGCTGTGCTTACATTGAAATCAGTAATAAAACTCCCACTGAATTAGCAGAGAACAGATCTAAGCCTACACTGAGCACTTTCAAGATCACACCACTAACCCTACACTAAACCGTGAGATGATGAAAGGGAGCTTCAGACAGCAAATAACAATCTTACTATTTTATTCCCCGAGAACCTGGGAATGTCTCAGGGAAGGTCAGAGGTTACTTCAAGTATATTCAATACATAAAGCACCAATTTTCCATATGACCGATAGCAGATTTCTTGTACATTGTTAGAAACAATGGCCTACAGGGTGATAGTAAAAATATTTTTCACACAGAAGTTAAGCAATATGGGTAGAACGAACATTAGCATTTGGGGATCCACAAGCTCCCTGGGCAACCTGTTTCAGTGTCTCACCAGCCTCATAGTAAAGAATTTCTTCCTAATACCTAATCTAAATTTCCCCTCTTTCTGTTTGTTCTCATTATTCCTTGTCCTATCACTAAAGCTCCTGATGAGGAGTCTCTCTCCAGCTTCTGTTCAAGCCACCTTCACATAGTGGAAGGTTTTAATGAGGTCTCCATGCAGCCTTCTCACCTCTAGGCTGAACATCCCTGTCTTTCTCAGCCTGATCTCATCATCAGACATTTTCTTGTGCTAACTGGTACCTAGGAAAGATCTAAGAACAGCTCTACCAGGTAGTGTTGGATGCATGTCGGCAAGCAAGAAAGCAAAACTGTGAGTTTGAAGGACCTACATATTGCATCGCCAGCCTGGGACCTTGGACAAGCTGGGATAGAAGGCTGACCAAACCGTCACAAAGCTCAGAAAAGGGAAGTATAAAGTTCTGCAATTGGACAGGAGCACCATGCACCGGTATATGCTGGGAGCCACCCAGCTGGAAAGCAGCTGTGGGTCCTGAAGGACACCAAGTTGAACATAAGTCAGCAATGAGCCCTGTCAGAAAAGAAGGTCATCAGCATCACTGCCTTCATTAAGCAGAACACTGCCAGCAGATCCTTCTCCTTTGCTCAGCCCTGGTGAGGCACATCTGGAGCATTGTGTCCAGTTCTGGAATCCCAAGTACAAAATACTGGAGGGAGTCTAGAAAGTGCCACCAAGATTATTACTGGGTTGGAACATCTTTCCTAAGGGGATAGGTTGAGGTATGTGGGAATGCTTAGCCTGGAAAAAAGGGTCAGTAGGGATCTTATTAATATATACAAAACTTGAAGGGAGGGTATGGAAAGAATGGATTCCGTTTTTTTTTTTTTCTTTTTGTCCATTGACAAGACAAGAGGCAGTAGGGACAACTGAAATAAAGGAAATTCCATCTAAATATAAGAGTTTTCTTTTTCCTATGAGTTCGTTCAACACTATGGCACAGGTTGCCCGTAGAAGCTACTCCGTTCTCCTTTCATGCAGATGTTTGAAACCAGCTGGACATGGTACAAAATAACCTGCTCCTGCTTTGAGCAGTATGCTGGACTAGATTGTCTCCAGAATTGCCCTCTAACCTCTGTGGTATTAGAATACCAGTGGAATAACACTTGATAAGAACTTAAAAATACATAGTCTGATCTTCTGGTTAGAAAGTACACCTGAAAATTCATAAGTATGGTTACTCTTGTGCTAAAAAAACAGTAGAATCTCAAACTTCCCAGGGGTATTATTTCCTATTGTGGGTTCTGAAACAGATCCTGAAGGATTAGACATAAAGAGCAACTTTAGTGTAAGGAGGTATTTTAAGGATTAGGAGCACTCAAAGATAGGTAAAATATATATATACAAGTAAAGAGATGGAACCATTCTTTTTTTTTTTTTTGGTAAGGTAGTCCAATCAATTTAATTATGAGGCAATTTTAAACCTGGAGAGCTAATTTACAGAACACATAATTAGCATATGTAAGTAATTGCTATGAGATACTATCTAATTCTGAGATTAATGGGATTAATAAAAATGAGAAACACTAATATGCACAGCTAGAGTAGAGGATACACTACAATAGCAATAAGTGTCCCTTGTGTTAAGAGTCAACATTAAGAAAGAAAATCAATCAGCTTCCAGTAAAATACATTCCAATTACTACACCAGAAGTCTCAAGTAATGATATAATTTTTCCTGGTATTGAAGCACCTGATACTGACCTTTCAATCACTTGCCTGGAACTTTCGTCAGAATAATCACAAGGCTAAAAAAATTCCCCCAGAAGTAGTGTATCTTAAAAAAGGAATCTTTGTCAGTTCCCTCCGGCACTTGTACAATATGGCCTCAATCTTCCTTGGATAGTTATCTGGATTCATACACCAAAGACTTAAATAACTGATACCCTGATCTGGAAAATTGCCTATAGTTTTTGCACTCTTTGATGAATTTTAATGTCATCACTATAAAAACTAATAGATGAAAGTTATTACAATACAATAATTAAATTGTATATCAATCCACCACTATTGGGCAGTTTGCCATTCAAAATAAAGATGCATATTAACCATCTCTGAGGCAGTAACTTCTTCTGTAACTTCAATTTAATAATATATCAAAAAATATTTTTCATCTCAAACAGTCAATGCACTGAAAATTATGAAATAATTAATTCTGAAAAATATCACATAATATGAACTTGAACCAATCTATGTGGGTTGACAGAAACTGTGGTATATACACATCAAAACAGGAATAAGAATCCACCCAGACAACTTCCTGTATAACCTGCTCAGGGTGACCCTGCCTTGGCAGAGGATTGGACTAGATGATCTCCAGAGGTCTCTTCCAACCCTAATTATTCTACGATTCTGTCATTCTGTGCTAAGAATTACATTTAAGATGATAGGAAATATTAGACATAAAGATGCTACTTATTTCTTTAACATGAAAGAGTTGAATATTTTTAAAAAAGTAAATAACAGAGGGAGGAAACACAGGAGTAGAAACTGAAGAAGAAGAGAAGATATTAGTTTACAGGATAATGTTCATAGGACATTATACCAGCAGACATTTATTTACAAAATCTAAAACTAATAAGGTTACAAACTATGTAGAAATAATGAGATAATTTTAAATACCAGACCTGATATTTAAATTTCAGGCCTGACCTTCCAGAGTATATTTTCTGATCAGTTAGGTAGTGCTGTAGGTAGAGGACAAAATAAATATTCCAACTACACATTTAGTGCGAATTAAATGCGTTCACTTACGGAGAGTTGCCAGGTTATTTAGGCTATTAAATGTATTTTCAGTCAGCAGAAACCTCAACCTCACATTTTATTTAAGGAATTTATCAAAAGACTCACCTAAAGCTCTCAGAAAAAGTGAAATATTTTCTTAAACCTCTTTTACAATTCACTGAACAACTTTTGGTCTGGCATAGAATCACACCATAAATTATGATTGTTGGTCATGATCTGCCTCTGGCTTAAAAAAGACTTGTCAAGTTAAGGTATGCACCAGTTTTTGTAGACCTCAAAATACAGTGGAGTGATTTTGCTGTTATTTTCAGTTACTTCTGAGTCTTGAGTAGAAACAACTAAGGGTGATTAACGTGATTGAACTTTCAAGCCAGTGAACGTGATCAGATATGAGAGACATATGACAAAACCAATCAGAGGTATTTTTATTCTGTGATAGGCCACAAGCTGAAAGGCAAAACATCCTTAACTCATAGAAGACCATGTCTCTGTACCAAACATAATTTGTCATGTCCTCCACAATCAGTAAATCAATGAGAGAGGAGTACAATGAAGAGGCAAAGAAGAGAACATGAGCTAAGAGGTTCTTCTGAAGGGCCCACTGTGACTGTAGAAAAGAGAAACAAAAGAAACACAAAAGCTCTACAAAACCAAAAAGAAATAAATGTGCACTGAAATGCAAGCAAACAAACAACAGGAAAACCAAACAAAACAAAATCAAAACCAAACAAACTCCAAAACAAACAAAGAAACAAAAAAAACTCCAAAAAACCCAACAACAACAACAAGAAAAAAAAAAAAAAAAAAACCCAAACCCACTTGCCCAAACCCCAAAAAACCCAAAAAAAAAAACAAAAAAAAAAAAAAAAAACAACCCAAAACCACTTGCCCAAAAAACAGATGAAAAAATGTGGTCCTTTCAGCCCTCTAACCTATCCCAGAATGTTCATCTGAGAGGAGCAGAACTGCCAGCAGAATACTTTTCACTTCATGTGAGTTCAATTAAAATCAGATAGGAGCTGTCAGACTGGCAAGAAAAGTGGTGGGTGCAGCTAGATAAGCTTTCGTGTTTCCAAGCTGCTTAATCGCAGTTTAGATGTTCATTAGTAAATCAAGTCCCTGTATGATAGAAAACCTGTTCAGGTCATGTAGTTTATCAGGATTCAAGTGGTTTTACTGTTTTATTAATGAGGTGTAATTAATTGAGAATCAGCAAACTGTATATTCAGGATCAATATTAGCAATAGGACATATAAACCACAATATTCTAAATGTTAATATGCGTCACAGTGCTTTCTAAATACCTTATATAATCCTGATAAATCTTAATCCCTCTTTTGATCCCCGACACAGTAATACATGCACATGTACTTCTTCAGAAGCAGTGGGTGATGCAGGCCCCCTAGGCCTGTGGGACATCCTGCTTGTGCCCCCTTCTGGGGGAGATGTGAGTGCACTGGCTGTCCCCATAATCTCAGAGGGGGGATACCCTAAACCCCTAGGGTGCAAGTCACCAAGTGCTCCTTTGGTGTCTGTGGGTGGGATGGTGGCTGTGGCTGGGGGCACAGGCAGAGCGCCTTGTGTCGTGGGGCCACATCTGAAAGAGTGACACCAGGACCTGCTCAAATCTTTACCTATCACTGTTTCTTACTTGTATATCTGCCTAGATTACCTTTTTTTCCCCACAGGTCTCTTAATTCCCCAGGTGCTCTTTGATTGGACTTATGGTTGTATTCCTGTTTACCAAGATCAGTTTTGGAATCGTCCACTCAGTTTGGGCATCCCACTCACACACACTCTTACAGACTCGTTTCTGTCTTGCCGGCTGCTGAGATTCTGAATACCTTGTCAAGGCTGGGGTCACAAAGAACTGCTAACATAGCAAGTTATTAACCATAAAAACATACCATGAAGATCAAAAGTCGCAATGGGACAGAGCTGTTTTGCATCTCTAATTTCCATGCTTCTGTAATATTTGCACAAATAAATTCCATGTCTGCAGTTACAGAAAAGAAGTAGTGAATCTTGTTACCAAAATATATCATCTGTTTTTTCTGTCTTGCTGTGGCTCTGGGTTCCTGAACAAGTATCAATGGTGATGGCTGACCTTAATATTCCGAAAGCAAGTGAACAGCGAGATTAAGGTTTTCTGATGGACGGTTTTCTGTCATTTTATAAATATTTTAACAGTTCTGAGGGAGAATTGCAATACCCTTTTTTTGAACAGAAAAGAGTATGACTGCTTGAATTCAGAAAATATTTACAGCTGTACTGAAATCCTAAGAGTGAAGACTACAAAATATGAGTCACAACTTTGAAATTGCATCATAAAAGATGCAGTTATGATGCCACTATAGAAAAAGGAAAAGCATAACAAGTTTAGTTATTATCAAAGTGAAATTGGCAATTCCTTCCCTTTGTATAAACTCTAGTGTAGAATCAGTAAACATGTCAACGCTCTACATTTTGTTAACAGCTGTATATATTTGCTCTTCTTCTGCAAAATCCTAAACCACACAAATTAAAGGTAGCTTGATGCATGTGAACACCTGTATAAAGGAAAAAATCCATTAAAAGCAAATCATTATTTTTCAGGATGGTTTGGTTTTAATGACAAAAAGGAATTTTTGCTTCAATGCCCAGAATGTCTAAGTTCTTGCCCTCTTAGCTCAGAAACCATTGGACTTTGAAAGTAACACTGGAAGAATATGTCAGCCTAAACAAACCTAGTGACACTGTTGATTCACTTCTTGCTTGATAAACTGAATAATCACAATTACATACGTGCATGAGAATAGAAAACACCCATACCTTCTAGTATATGCATGGTTAGGAAAAGTAGCCTTACAAATTTAAACTGTAGTTACACTTGCATAGCAAGTAGGCAACCTAATAAATTTTGCAATTCAAAGAATCAAATGAATAGAGAGTTACTACTGGATAATTCTGTATTTGCACTCTTTTATAGCTTGAGACATGCTGTATTTTCCTCTAATTGTAAGAATTTTTTCCCCAATTTCACATACATTTCATTAATTTAATGTGTATTCCCACAAAACAAATAAACAATCAAACAAACAGAAAACCCACCTTATAGTTGCTGAAGTAGTATTCTTTAAAAAAAAAAAATTAAAGCCTTTAATTTTAAATGTTGTATCTCAATTTTTGATATTATATTTGAAATCATGTTTCCAGTTCTGCCAGCCTGCCACTGGTGGAAGCTCACTCAAATTTTTGTTCCCCCAAAAATATTAAATAGTAGTGGTATGCTTATAAATTTTATACTTTCTCAAGGTATTCAAACCATTGGATATATTTTGCACACAACATTTCTTTCATTCATCTGGTAAACATCAGCCCAAATTGCAGAGAAAGTTGGAAGATGGATCCATATGGAATGGCAGATATGGAATACGGAATTTCTAATGGTAGAAATTTCATAGATTGCTGATGATTGCCAAGTGCCTCTCCTGTATTTCTGCCAAGCAATCAAAGAAACATAAGAAAGTATCCACAGTGCTGTTACGCTATATTAACTCTTAGACAGTAGCAGAGGTGTGTGGGGAGCCTCCTTGCCACCTCTCTAATGAATGCAGTAAGCATTGAAGGAAGTTAAATACTGTAACTTTCCTTTTTGCATTTACCTAAAGCTCACATCTCTTATCTTCTATTGGACTGGCTTATAATTTTCCAGGTATCTGCTTGCAGTCAATGCAGCTCAGTAGCTCCAAATTATATGCCTTCCTGCAGATGAGGACCAAAATCCTGGGGCCTAAGGTAAAGCAACACTAAGGGAAGCATTTGAGTGTGGCCTATGTGTAGAAGATAATAATAGTTCCACATTAATTCACTGGTGCTAAACTGCCTAGAAGACATACAAAGACAGACATAAAGGAATTATAAAGAGTGCAGTTTAACATCAACTTGGAAAAATTCTAAAACTCTGAGATCAAAGTGGAAGAGACTCATGAGAAAAAAACATTCTGAGTGTGGGTTGCCAGCGTGGTTCAGGAAAGGATCAAGATCATGCATGACTAGTTTGTTGAAATCCTTTGAAATTATTGCCACCACAGTAGACAAGGTGACACAGTGGGAGCTCTCATTCAGGGCTTCTCAGTAAAAGCTCTGCAACCACTTCAGGAGAGTCTTGCTAAACAAGGTATTTGTTTTAAAATTGAAGACAGATGTATAAACAAGGCCAGATGAGAAGCTGAATACTAGGAAAAAAAAACCCTTGCATTTATTGTGTTAGTAGCTCACACTGTGTTTTCTCCTGAGATTTACCAGACACCTCTTGCTGCCAGCGATTAAGCCCATGGTCTGAAGAGGCTGCTCCCCGAGTGGATGATGAGCAGGCTGGCACTACACACCACCTCAGAGCATCAACAACACCAGGGAACAAACATGATGCTGCTGATCCCTTTTACAGCCTGAAAGGTGACTTATTGCAGATTCACCTCTGCACGCTGCTGCTAAGTTGGTTTAGTGGGGGCACATCTCTCTTCACTGCATATAAAGGGCAGGGTGCAGGTAGCTGGGGGTGCTGGGCAGACTTTGTGAGGAGACAAGAGCTGCTCCGTGCCAGACACAGCCAGTTCCAGATGGTGCCAGCCCACCCAGCAGGGCACAGCTGAACCCCTCGGCCTTGTGGGAGGTGCATCTGGATCCACATATTTCGGAATGGTAAAACAGTGAGAGAAAAGGCTCAGTGACATGACAGCGTATGAGGTTCTTCATGGTAGAGCTGCCCATTCCTACAGAGGATCTGTAAACCATGGAACACTCACACCAGAGAGGAGGAAACAAGCATTAAGGAAGGAGCAGAAGCAAAGCAAGGAATGGGGAACAGCAGAAGACACTTCTATACACTGACCCCCAAGCCCCTGCCCCATGTGTCACCTCACCAAAGAGGAAGAGAGCATAATCTGCAGCAACAACCAGGTGAGGGGGGCCTGCAGTGAAGGTGAGTTGGGGAAAGGGGGAGGAAACATCTTCTTTAGGTGCTTAACTGTTTGTCTTCTTTGTTTCCAATACCCAAATCTGTAATTAAATGCTTTAAATTGAATTAAATTCCCCAGAGTTGAGTCTGCTTTGCTTGTGACAGTAATTGCTGCATGATTTCCCTGCTTTTATTTTGCCCCATGGGTTTGCTCACTCTTGCTCTTCCCTGTCCTGCTTGTGGTAGAGCTGCAGTGGGAGCAGCCCCACTGACTGCCAGACAGGGCAACACACGAGTCACTCAGCCTCAGATAACTAAAACTTTAGTTATCCAGTCATCTAGGCTGCTTCCATAAGTCCAGCTACTCATGGAGAAAGATTCATCTCGTTTAAGATTATGATCAGGGAAATGACCTACACGTTATAAGAAGGTTCTAATTTGTAGTTCTTTCCTTTCCAAGACAGTGGCTTGGTACAGTACAATTTGTGAAAGCATAGGTTTAATAATCTGCTGCCCAATAATGAGAACTATTCTCTTGTAGCAGGGAGACCAGTTCCTCAAAACTTTATATATTTATTTTAATATTTAATAAATCAAGCTTAACCCCAAAATGTGTCCAAGACTGTGGCAGTCTGGAGTAAGCAGAAAAACAAACCTAGAAGTGCATGTTAGAATTAAACGCATTGGTAAAATCTTTGCACCAAATTATGCATGGATTTCTAGATTATCCTCTTCAATGGGCATGAATCCCATTTTAGATACCTGCATACTTTATACATGAGGATATAGAACTTCACCTCACAGCAAGAGTGCATGTCTTTGCTTATGGAAATTGAGGCATTGGGGGTTATCTTAAGAAATAGAAATCACAAATTCCATACTTCATTGTCAGTATCTTCAAGTAAGCCACTGTCTAAATTAGCATTATATTTGATATAATCAATGGAGTTTACAGAGATAATCAGCTGAACAATAAATGCACATCTACTGCAGGATGAAGTGAATAGTTTTCCATACTCTTTATTATATCGACCAGATACTCATTGATTAAAAAGGGAGATTAAGCTTGATTCAGGTGTCCAAACATAGGCAGCACATGACATTTAAGCTATCTTGAGCTGTTCACTTCTCCATAGCGGTGGTAGACACAGTATTTTTGGGACTCACACCCACGCCTATGCTCTTTAAGAGTAGCAACTAAACACCAGCAGTGACAGGAAGCTAGTATACTATCTCAAATTACAGTAGATATATACATTTGGGGATCTTAACCGAACTCTTGATTGACATGTAAATAATCATGTCTTACTGGGTTCTGTGTTACACACTATCTCCAAATGGATGTGGAGGAAAAGGCTGCATAACCATGCAGTCTGTAAAATATACCAGCTAAGTGACTTGAGAGGTGAATTTCCATTTGAGACTGTCCTGGTAAATCTGCATTAGGTCATAATAATATATTCAGAAATATGTAGTCACTTGTTTTTGAAAATTTGGCCAGTATCTTCTAGATGACTTAAGAAGTTATTTATTGTTCAGTTATTTTTGATTTAAGTGTTATTTTAACTTTGAATATCTGTGATGAAAAGTAAGAACCAGGTATGTAACATATTAAGCAAAGGCTGAAATTGTTTGTACTGCATTTTGAGGGAGAGCTGAAAGGGAGATAACAACTGAATATTCCATCAATATTTGAAAAGCTATTGTGCTGTGCATACAGTTTCCAAGATAGCAACGAGATAAATATGCAAGAAAAGCTGTTTGCACTTGCGATATGAAGCAGTGTTACTATAGATCCCAACCTGAGAGCATCTGAAGAGCAGCCCCAGGGGAATGCTGCAGGCAGCTAGCTAATGCAAGACTGTCAAAATTCAAGGACTTTCAGGACATTTTCTTAAACGAAGAAGAGACTCAAAATTGCAAATTTACTTCTTTGAAGCACTTCCGTTTCATCTGTGGTGATTACTAGGACGTTTTGCTTTGCCTAGAGATTTCTCTGAACTTAAAATAGCACAGACTAAATTCTTCCTCTCCTGTTTAGACATGAAGTTCTTAGATATCCTTACAGTAAACAGACAACTATTTGGGAAGATATGAAGAAAATAAATCCTTTCCCATATTTTAGTTTTAAAGGCTATGCTGGTCCAAAATTTAAAATAATTGCTACTTATTCTGGTGGAAATTTGTCTGCAAATAATGAAAGAAAATAGTATTGGAATATTTTCAGCTATATTTTTGAGTCACTGTAAGTAGGTCTTTTAAAACAGCTTAGATTGCTCACTGTGCAACAAGGAAAACAAAATTCATAGCACAGACAAGTGTGAATCTGGGTCATGTTTGTTCGGCTATGCCTCTCATGTCTGAAGTCAAAACCTTATTTCCATACTGAATATAAAGAAGGTAGTTGTTATCTTGAGACTGTTTTTCATTTAGTCTTTAACACAGACTGCATGGCCAGATTCATTCTCACTACTAAAATCCCATCACATCATTTACACTAGCAGGCTCTTGCTATAAACTTACAGCAGGGAGCTGAACAGCGTGCAAAGACATACATCAAAGATTAAACTACGCAGCTGAAGAAATGTGGAACCTCTGTTTGCTTAGGTTTTTTTTGTTCTTAGAATAACTTTCTTTTGGATGGGCTGTGTAGGATATCTGGTAAGTCTCTCCACCTCCTCTGCTTGTTTGATTCTTTTTCACTCTTGATCTCTCCTTGTCAGCTGTCAGAACATGAGATCTTAGTTGATTCTGTTCCCTTGTCTTACCTGCTAATAGGCATTTTTCTGACTTACCTCAATAGCAGTCATACTTACCAAAGAAATGATGGAAAAAATATTTCCTAGTTTCATACAGCTGTAACTGTTCATTTCCAGTAGCAGGCAGACCAATGGAAACAAGACAGAAGATCTCAGCTCATCTCAGTCAATGCTATTTCTTTTGGAAATATTTGTTATCTTAGTTCAGGAACTTTTTCTATTTCTTTTCATCATCTTACTTTCTTAAATATTTTTGACTCTTTTCCTTATACCTTTATTGAACTGACAATAAAAAAGTCTTATTTTTAAAGACAGTAATTTACATAAACAAATACAAAAAATTATGATCTCTAATGACAGTTTGTTGTCTGTGAGTAAGTTTACTAAATGCATTCAAAATGCTCAGAATTCAGTCAAGAAACATTATCCTGTTCTTACGTGAGCAATCTAGTATTAATCCATATTTTACCACTTTTAAGCATGTGCACTTACCCAGACATAAAATATTCAATATTCTGATAAGCTGGTACTTGGTGTAAAAAATATAGTGGGTTTAACATCTTGTCCTAGATTTCAAGAACTGGGCTTTTTGTGTATTCAACTTTGCATATACAAATAATTGAACTTGAATTTCTGCATGCATAATTCATAACAGGTGCAAATACTCTTTGGGTGATTAGATAAGAGCTAATATTTGAGCTCAGAATCACTTTAGGTGCATGAATTCAGGTCAGTGATTTGTGAGCACAAAATTAATCAAACTGTGAAGGCAGGTAGACACATGTAAATCAGACCTCGATTTTGCTGACTGATAGAAGCTAGATCTGTTCCTGCAAGGTGCTGAGAACTTGTAAGAAATTTTGAGAATTCACTATTGGTGTTTTGGTCATAAGAAGAGCAGAATAATCAGCATCTTGCAGAACTATGACATCCCCCAAACACCCTTTGTGAGTGAACAGACTCACTTTTAGGCTACAATTCAAAAAGTTTATATTTAACTTAAAGGGCAAGTGAAGTGTCAGTGGATGTGTTTATGTGCTTTAAATTAACTACATATTTAAGTAATTTGGTAAATAATGAAAAATTTTAAGAGGTTTGTAAAAGGGGAACAAGCAATTAACATAAAAAAGGCACAGGACATTTGGGAGAAGGGAAAGAAATTAACCGTCACACACTTGCTAGAGAGCATTAAAGCTTTGCATGGATGCTTTAATTCAAATGTAAAGTGGTATTGGGTAACTATATCTTAATCCCCCTTTAGCTAGTGAAGAAAGGTCATTTTACTTCTGCTTGAAAGAAGTCACAGAAGGTTTTAACATGCTTTAATTTTGTTTTATCTTTTCTGAGTAAAAGCAATAGGATATATTTAGGATGAAATGACTATTTGTAAGTAAATGGCAGTTCATTGACTGCAAAATATTTCTTATGAAACCTCTCAGGCTCTGTCTGACAGGAGGCTCAGCTGAACACACCAGCCCTGTCACGCAGACGTGCTGAACTGAGGGCTGAAGGTTCCAGGATTTGCAGTTCAAACTGAAGATCAGCTCCCAAGCTCTGCTGAAATGAGAAGCAGAAACCCTGGTTGAAGTCAGCACTGTCAGAGTTTTATAAATCCTGCTGCAGGGCTCCAACTGGGCTGAACTCCAAGAGCGTTTATTTGGATAATAACCAAAATAAAATAAAAATTAAACTCTCTCTGTAACCTGTTCTGTTCCTCACTATTCTTGCAGACTTATTTTTTAGAAGATCTTCAAAGAGAAGGGCTATTTGCTCAGAAGATCAAAAGCTGGAGACTGGTAGCAATTCACCAGTAATTCTTCAGTTTTTTGTCTGTTTCTTTTCTGGACTGTGGTCTATATATCGCACTTATATCTATAATTGCCAATTATATATAATTATATTTGCATAAAAATACATCATAATCCATTATATATTACAAAACATTGGTTATATCTGTAATTAAAGGAAGATTAATACAAGGGCTGATAACACAGGAGAAATTTTAAGTGTGATCAGCCTAGCATTAATTTCTTTATTTGAGTATTCACCAACTTGCCACAGAACGTGAAAAGAAAATTCCTAAATGAATAATAACCTTTAATATGCACAGTGTACCATAAAACCAAAACTGGGATAAAATGTGTGGATCAAGATCTTAATTAAAATGAATTTAAAATATTGTACACGATTAATTTGAAATGATGTTGAATCAGAAGACTGTGGTAATGTCCCTCATAGTAATGCTGTATTGTCACATATGAACCCAGTGTCTTCTAGAGAATGTAAATGAAGGTTCTACCAAGTAGGAGAGGACTGACATCTGTGCTCTGACTCCACAGAGATGTCAGGCACTCAGTGTGCTGCTTTGGAGCAGAGCCCCGACTTTACAGCCCTGTAAGATTGTATTCCTTCTTAACAGGAACCTGGTCAGAGGTGCCCAATGTTAGTATGTAATTGCACAGTATAATTGAGTTTACATTCATGCTACCAGGCTGGATTCTTCATAGTTAATGAGCATATAGCAATTTTGTCTGGTACTGTTAACTATTTTTTTTTTCTGATGTTATTCTCAGGTATAAGAAAAGAAGGAATCTATTACCGATGCAAATAAGAAAGTAAAACTCATTTTACCAAATTGCACAGAGCTCCATCCTGAACTTCAGTGATTATGAAAGAATACAGACTGGCCTTCTAGGAGGCAGAGAAACAGGAAAATCTCTGAACCACGTAGCATGAGGCTGTATCGACACCTGTCTCTCCTTGATTAACCCCAGAAAACCTGGGCTTCTGTCCAAAGACGAAGGCACCACAGAACATCTTTAAAATATATAATAGAAGGAAGCAAAGCCCTTCATTTATTAATACAGTTCAGCTAGAAAAAGTCTCAGTGTTACAATATTGTGTTCAACATATTAAACTACATTTTTTCTTAAATGGAGATCTCTGGAGGTCCTTGATTCTGATGAATCTCTTTTCATCTACTTACATATCATGAGCAGCTGGAAGAAACCCTTTTGCAATGAAACTGGGGCCATTTTCTTTCTCTAACACCTACTTGTGAAGTGGCTTTTAATTGTGTCCAGAAACTGTATATTTGAAGATGTCCTGTCTCAGTAACACTGATGATTACAGATGAGATATCCTACCTCAAAAAAATGAGCTTGATTGGTTTACCAAATTTAAATTAGGATTTTAAACTACATAAAGTAGAAAGAAACAGTGTGATTTTAGTATCACTTTATAATGAAAAGAGTTCTTTTAAGTTCTGTATGAGTGCGTTGAGTTCATCAAGATGATTAAAATGTAATCTCATCTCAAAACATAATTTTAGGGCATTCTTACACAGCTTGGGTTGAACAAAGCATATCTGAATTACACAATTCAGCTGCTGAGGAGCTCAGCACAAAAGAGGAAAATTCTCAGCTGGTGCATATAGGGAAGATTTGCCACACACAAGCCACACAAAAATTCAAAGACAGATGAAGGTCAAGAGAAAGAAAAATTAAGTCAACACTTTGTGGTTACCCTGATATAGGAAGCATTCACTGCTTTCAAAAACTGAACTGGGGAAGCCCTGGATCTTTTGGGTTTAATTTCCCTGGGATGCAGTGGAGAGATCATGTACATGAAGGAGGAAAACTTCCCTCAAACCACAAAATTGTACAATGTGATTAAGGAAATGTATGTAGGTTACAAAAATTAATTTGATGGGTCTTAATAATAAAATAGACCATGAGGAACCCATGATTATTGTTGAGGTTTTTTAGTGGTTTTTTTTTGTCATTCTGAACTTTATTATAGTTCTTTATAATAGTAGTCATTTAACCTATGTATTATTACTACCTGTAACAGGGAGATGTAACAGAGTGATTCATCTACAAAGACTATAGTAAAGCAGATGAAAAAAAATCAATTCCTAACAGACACTGACAGATAATACAAACAACAGAGGAAAAAATGATCAGTCCAAACCATCATCATTAAAGAATATATATTTTTTATTATATAATATTATTTATTGTGTGCGTATGCAAATCTTTCTGAAAGAAAACTCAGTGAGATGAATATATTTTCCCTTGAAAGTATGTTTTCCCCTCAAAGTTTTACTTCTGCTCTATCTGGACTTCCTAATGATAAAAATGATTGACTGATACAAAACCACTAATTTCATCTTAGTGTAATTTCTTATGTATGTTACATATACCTAGAAGTCTTTGTTGTGTGTGTGATGGGAAGGGAACAGAGTTCAGATGAGTTGGAAGGAGCATCTTTTTATCTCTGTTTCAGAGTGCTTGAACCACCATATGTTTTAACTTCTCAACTGGCAATTTTTTTTTTTTTGCCTTCAGAGTGGCAAAGGCTTAGCTTTTTAAGCTATTGACCTGACACTTTACAGTAGTATGAGTTCCTCTATTTACTTTTTTTCTGTGAGCTGCCTGAATAATTTGGAACCAGTCACTTCAGGTTTTCTGTGCCTTGGTCTTCCTACTTCTTTGAATGGATTTGATATTGACCTAGTTTTATATAAAGTCCTATTTCTTTTTGCTGTATTCAGCAACTGAATGGTCCATTATCACTAAAGCAGTAAGAAAATCTGTGGGTGAGGTTAGACACCTGTTTTTCCTTACTTGTGTTGGCTTCTGGTGAATTCAGTGGTAAAGCACCAACTGACAAATAAGTGCAGAACATTTTAGCCAGCATATGGTATGTCAGATGCTGAAATGTGGTGCTATGTGGCAGTATTTTATCACTAAACAGCACACACAGCATACACAGATGCCTGAATCGAAGTGGGCCCAGAGAGCCTAAACTAACAAGAGCAATACATTTAACTTGATTTGTACAGCTCATAAAAAGGCAAATAATTTTAATAATGAATATTTCTGTTGTGTCTTTTAGACCAAATATTGCATTTTCATTTGTTTATTCAGCTTTGATTTAATTGAAGACACTGGAAATTTTATCACAATCTTGATGGATTTTTAATTAATCTTAAAATCACTTACGTGTAAGAAATTAAAGATTAGTTTCAACAGCTCTTAATTTTATGACTAACTGATATCTGTAAAGGTAACCATATTAATGCCAATGTAGTTATTCCATATATAAGACCCCTGGATAACATTATTAAAGTGTCTAAAACAAGTAAAAATTAATACCCACTGTTTTCTGTCAAGGTTAGATATCTCAATAGAAGATCCTTTAGGGTTTAATCACCTTGTCTTCATGTTTAAGTGCATTTCAAAATCTGTCCCTGTCTGCAGCAGTAACAACTTACAACAACAGAATTTGGTATCCCAGCTCTGCTCTTTATTTTCAGAGTCTATTATAAATACGTGATCCTTTTGTTTACATAGCTGTTTTCAGAAAGCAAGATGTTATTTTCATTATGCATGTGGATTAGCCTTAGAATTCAATCTGACGACCCTTTACAAAAGCCTGGAGAATGCTCCTGCATACACTCTTTTCTGTAAGGATGTCAGAGTGAATTAAATGTTCCAATTTTTTTAATAGCTGTAAAAGGCTGAATGGAACTAGACTTTGTACTGGTTTTATGACTAATGTGGGAAACTAGCCAAAGAGAGTTCTGAAAGGTTAGAATGACTTTGATAGTGTTGGTGGCTAATCATTGCATGGAATATTAATGTGACAGACAGGTGCTTTGTAAAGTTCTATTTTAAATGAGGTAGTGACTTACCGGAAGGAAAAGGTATTTCAGAGTCTGACTCTAAATAATTTCACTGTTTATAATTCCTTGACATCGGTTTCAAAAGGCAATGATTACTTTTCATTGTAATATTTTGCATGCAGTAGCTTTATAGCTATTTTAGAAGATATGTTACCAGTGTGCATAAACACTAGACTGTGATTGAACTAATTTTGATTTAATTTGACGTGTCAGGAGCCTTGACTCAACATGTGTTACTCCATAATCATTTAACCAGTGTCAGTAGAATCCAAAAGCCAATTTTATACCTGCACTAAAGTCTTGGCTATGAAATAGAACTCAGACACTGACACAATTATTTCATTTTGGTTTTAGTGACAAATTAAAACTGACAAAGAGGAAAGAAAACTAACAAACTTTGAAAGAGAAGCATGTACAGCCTAATGGATTAATCTCTAAATTTACCTGCCATCTTTCTGTTTCTCTAATAATTCTGGAAAAAAGAACTAGTGAAGTACAAAGAACACAGAAGATTTCCGCAGGTCTCAAGCACAATGGCATATTTAGGAATCTACCAATTTTCCCAATATTAGCTCATTTGAAAGGTACAGTTTAGCCACAAGTATTTACTTCAAGTGAAATGCAGTCTACAAAGACTCATACCAGTCACAGGTTTTTAAAGGTTAATTATTTAAGGAATTAAGGATCTTTTTAAAAAAAGTCATGGATCTATATCACAAGTTATAGGTTTCATTTGCCAATGTGAGAAAAAATGATTTGTTTAGATGTCATTGATGCTGGTTTTAGATTTGGTAGAATTATAAAAAAAATAGGCATGGTGTGGCTGTAAATACAATTAATTTAATTATTGGCATAAACATTCTTATCAATAAAATTGTGTGGCTTACAATTTCACTGCACCTCTGTTTTTGGGGGCAGTTTCCAGTTCCACACCAAATTCTTGTCTCAGTAGTCACAGGCTCATATTTTGCTCTTACATGTTTGTCTTGCTTGCTCCTTTAATTTACAGAAAGTGTTCCATATGCTATTAAAACTCTTGATTTTGGCTACCTATTCACTTTGGTATTTTGCTCCTCTCTTTTTCTTTTATCTGAGTCTTTTACTTTAATCATACTCTAGTGGTTCCAGCTTTAGAGACAATTACCCTTACTTCAGAATCCTCTACATAAAGATCTACCTTTTTTTTCTTGAGAAAATGAGCAGTGGTTAGTAAGGTGAATGCCAGGGCTCTTCGTGTTCTAATTTGCGTCTGGAAGTGTAGTGTATCACTCCATCAAAATTCCAGTTCTCTATTCTCAGAAGCAGCATCATGAGGTAGTGCTTGGCTGTGCAGTGCTCAGGGACTTCATGTTTTTTCCTGACATTCTCTTAATGTAGATTACAGTTATATGATTGGCTTTTTAAACAGGTTCAGGAAAAATAATTTCAGGAGCAAGGAAGGAGTAACAGAGGATAACCTCTAAAACAGAGAAGGAAACCTAGGATAAAGAAGCTGTGACTTGTGCAACAATTTTCAGCTGGCTGATAGGTGTTGAATACTGCTAAAGTGTCACAAATTGAACAGTGCAGATTTGCACATAGCTCAGTCAAATGATAATTTTGCACGTAGATATAAGCGTGTTTTCAGGATGAAACTTCACAGTTACACTTGGATATCGCAGCATTACTGTATAGTGGCATTGAGCAAGTTTATTTACTTGCCATCAATATATTATATTTTAACTTAATTTTATTTGTATCCCTAAGGTAAGATAACTTGAACTTTTCCCCATTTTCTGGTTGGCTAGTTTTCTTTTTAATTTTTTTTCTTTGAAGTAGTTTATTCATTGGTTAAAATACCGACCCCCTATGCCACTTTATAATCCTGAAGGCAGTTACTTGGTTGGTTTTGGGGATTTTTTTTTGGTTTGTTTCTTTTGGGGGGTGGGGTGTTTTGGTATGGTTTGTTTGTTTGTGGGGTTTTTTGGGATTTTATTTTGTTTATTTTAATTCTTGATTAACCCAAGATTTTGATACCAATTTCATTCTCTGGTAATGGTAACAGCTGATAGTTTTTCATGTAGAATGACAGTACTCTGCTTTACAGCAAGCCGTCCCTTTTAATTACGTATCAGTCTGGCAATTCAAGCCGTGAAAAACAAAAATAAATCACACTGCTGCTTAGACAGGACATTGTCATTTTGATAACAAATATACATTTGTTATCATTGTACTGGAAATAAAAAAACGATAATTACATCAAGAGTAATGAGCAGTCAAGGTAATCTGAGCTTGTTAGTACACAAGGGGTGTGTGGCTGGATCAGAAGGGACAGAGCCACAGTAGGTTCAAAGTTGCTGGTACTCTACATTGGTCATGGTCCTGTGAGAAGGTTTGCCAATATCCCAGACTTGAAGTTCCCTTTGCTGGTTCAGGTGGCACGCTAGCAATATGCTTAACACACACTGACAGGTCTAAGTTTCTTTCAAAAAGCTGCTCCTGGAGGGTAAAAAGAAATTGTCTGCTAGCTTTGCTATTGAAATTCTTTGTCCAGGAAATGAGACTCCTATGTTCTGCTTGGCCTAGAAATCTTAAAACCTACGGCTTTTGCATCTCAGAAAAGCATCTGATTGAGATGGAAGCTAGATTCTCCTCCGCAGATTAGGATCCTGAAGCACAGGAGTCCAATGCGTAGGAGCTGGAGTTCTTTCCAGACATCTTGTACATGTATTTTGCATGCATATTCTGTTTAGACTTTTTTACCTGCCTTAACAACAGAAGAGCCTATTTTTCTTCATTTTATGAAGAAAAAATTTTATTCCTGATAAAACTTTACACCAAAACAAAGAAAAAGCCTTGCAATACTAAGGAAGGCCTTAATCACATCTTTGACTAATTGTTCCTCATGTTCTTTTCAGGCATGCAAGGCTTGAATGATTAAACCAGGCATTTAAGGCTATAAAAATCATGGTTCATTTTATCAGAAAAATAAAGCTCATTTTCTTGTGCTTTCCAATGTATTATCAATGTTCCTTCTCTCTTTCAATGTCCTTCTCAGACTATAGATACAAATTTTCCCTATGTTTTTCAAAGGAAATGGATTTCATTTGAAAATCTGTTGCATTTATTTTTCTGTAATATCACTTATATATATTTTAATGACCATTATGACACAAGTTATTTCTACTTATCTGGTGTAAGGTGATCTCTACCACCTTATTCTGAAAACTAACCTGAAAGCCAACATACTGCATGATCAAAGTTATGCAAAAATCTGTTATGCCCCAGGGAATAGTGTGTCCCCCATAGAAACCCTACTCAATTCCATTTTTACAGTTTTCTCATTCAACTGTTCCTTTTTTTTTCTTAAGTAAGCCATCATCCCCATAAGATTGGTATTGACATCAGGGTCCATTCTTGCCCTGTAATACTCCTGGGTAATTAGAAAATGGAAAGCTAGTAAGGAGAACGGTAGATACTGGAGTAAGTTAGGTGATCTGTGCTCTACAACCAGGTTTCATAACTTGGTCTCATGACAAATGAAGAAAAAGTGAAAAATAAAAAATTAAACCCAAATGTAGCAGAAGCTCTGTCTGTATAAGTGTTAGAACAGTTTACCAGTGAGGGCGATTAAGGAAAGAGTTTTGGGAAAAATACAGAAAATATAGTCTTCTCTCAGCTTCTGGGATCAGAAGTATAACACACACATACCAGAGGCCTGTATTCAAGAAAGGAAGAAATTATTAACAGTTTTCTGTTGGAAGGAATCTAAATATTATATTAATTTCAGGTCTTTGGAAAAGAGAAGATAGTTATAACAACTTAATTTGATTTCTTGAATAATATAGATCATAGCATGCCCTCAAATGATTCCTCTGTCATGCCTTTTAAAAGTTTTGATCTTGATTTCAACTATAAATCCAACACACGTTCCACTGATCCTCATGTGTATATATATGCATCAGTGACTAAATTCTTATATATTAGAATTGCCCATTTCTATTTTATGTCCTTGTTTAGATAAATATCATGCTCACACTGGCACCTCATTTTATTCTTTTCTCGTAAAGTCCAGAAGTCAATTTTAGTATTCACCACTGACTCGATTCACAATTTTTCATCTTCTTCATATTTCTCTTTCTAAACCCACTTTCCAGTATTTTACCATCTTAAAATCATTGTTTATCATCTTGTGTTTCATATTCCTTGCCCTATCTTCTACCTCCTGATCTATGCTCCCTGTTGTTTTCCAAGCTTATACACTTTTCCACCTGGCCTTCTTAGTAGAAGCACTGTGAGCATAGCTAGGTGAGATGGGCTGTGGTTGCAATTTCTAATTGCACAGGAGCTTGCAGCAGTTATCGAAGGCAAAAATTGTTCAGGTTTGAAATTCCAAATCAAAGAAACTCAGAATATTTGGAAACATACAGGCCAAAGTTGTTCATCTTTCTCCTGAGCAAAAAGTGCCACATTTTAAACAGCTGCATTTATTTACTGGCTCTTACAGTTCTGGAACTGGCAGATCTTAGTGCAAGAAAGTATTCTTTGAGTTAAAGGAAATCTCGTTGCTTTGAAATCATCTAGTGAAAACTGTTCCAAAAGATTGATGTTAAGGAAGTGGGTAGCTTCATTAACAACTGAAGGCACTGGTGAAATGCCTCTTCCCTTCTCAGTAGCAACAGGGAAATGGGGCATTTCTGTGGAAGTGCATGAACTGAAGTAAATTTCCAGAATCCTTGCAAAATGACACTGAAGTGATCAGAATTTGGGGTTTTGTTGTTGTTAATCTTCTGGCTTAGATCCATACCCTGAATGTTATCCTTTTTCGAAAGGCAAGACTTTCTTGATAGAGCACTCTGCCTACCTAAAACCTAGGGCAGACTACATCTGTGGCTCAGAGGTACAGGAACAGGAAAGGTTGATGATAGGGAGCACTGAGCAGTAATCTTTCTTTATAATTTCTTTTTTCTGCAACTTCAGTAGAAATCAGTGTCCATCTCTAATTCTATGTATATCAAGTGCAATACTTCTTTCATCAAACTGATGTTTACCTTGGCTGTGAACAGGTAACAGAAATAATAAAAAGCTACACGTGAGTCAGACAAGATAGTTGTATGAGATTTTCTCTACATTAAAGAAAAGTTAGCTGTGGTATTGCTGTATTATATAATAAAGGCGTCGTTATACTATGTAATGCAGTTTTATGCTGGAAATATCTGAGTATTTTGTGAATGAGCTGATAAGCAGAACAGTATTTCCAGTTCACGAACGGGTACATCCTGTCAGCCAGCTGCTAGTTGTGGATCCTGTTCTGAAACTGCTCAGCCTCACCACTGTCGTGGTTTAACCTCAGCCAGCAGCCAAGCCCCATGCAGCCACCTGCTCACTTCCCCACCAGTGGGATCAAGGAGTAAAAGCTAGAGAAGTAAAACCAAAAAGCGTAAAAGCTAAAAAACTTGTGGGTTGAGATAAAGACAGTTTAATAGTGAAAGCAAAAGCCACACGCACAAACAAAGCAAAACCAGGACTTAATTCATTGCTATTCATGGACAGGCAGCAGTTCAGACATCTCCAGGAGAGTAGGACCACATCCAGTGCTACTTTGGGAGACAAATGTCATCACTTCAAACATCTTTCTTCCTCCTTCTTCTCCTCAGTTTTATACACTGAGCATGATGTCGTATGATCTGGAATATCCTTGGTCAGTTTGATCCACCGATCCTGGCTGTGTGTCCTCCTGACCTCCCAAGCAACCCCAGTTCCCTCAACAGCTTGGCAGTGTGAAAAGCAGAAAAGACCTTGGCTCTGTGTAAGCCCTACTCAGCGATAACAAAAGCATCTCTATACTAACAGGCCTGTGTTCAGCCCAGATCAGCCACTGTGGAGAAAATTAACTCTACCCCACCTGAAACCAGTACACCTGCTCATAAAAGAAAGAATTTAAGGGCTTATTACAATCTCTGACTTGAGCAGGTTCCCAAGAATTAGCTATTATGGTACACAGCACTCCAGTTTTGAAGTACCTTTGTGAATTTTGCTTACTATACTTTCCTGTGAAGCTGTGTAGGGGTTAACAGCTCCACCAGGAAACAGACAGTGACCATTCTGGCTCCAGTTTTGAATTTGTCAGATCCCAATGGTAGAACAGCTGGAACAGTGGAACAATGTATTTAGCATTATGAATGGCATGGTTAATGAAAACATGACACCTGTAATGAAAATCCAAAGAAGCTGAAAACACAAACCTGTGCTTGTCAAAAGAAATTCTTACATGAGCTAGGTCACTTAAAGCTAACCAGAGTTAAGTCAATGCAGCTTCTCTGAAGCCATCTGAAGATCAAATCTAATTGAACAGTAGAAACACTCACCTGAGCAAATGTTGGTCACTGCATGTGAAAGCCAATAGTAACTTCTGCCAGAGTGGGAAGGGTGCATCAACTCGTCTTTTCACTTGTCCTGTTCTCAAAAGGTTAGTGTAAGTTTGCATATAAGTCTTTCAAGAGTCAGTTTCTTATAAAAGGCAGAAAGAAGTCTTTTGTGGGTAGTTCCAATGTGTAAGAATTGAAACTATGGAGATTCATAGGAAATCCATTAAGTCTAATTTATTTTCACCTTTAGAAAATTTTATTTCTTAATTTGAATTTCAAATATGACTGTTATTGTAACTTGTAGCCATTATTTCTTGTTCTGTCTAACATGGAAAAGAAACTAAACACTTACTGTTTGTGATGGGTTTGTTTGACTGCAATAATTTTCATCTTTTGCTTCCACCTCTACTCTTTCTACTATTTTAGGATTTTTTAAAAAACTGTTTCTTGCAGATCATGTTTCCTAAACCTCTGATCATTAACATCACTCTTTCATAAACTCTTCCTAAATGTTAAATGTTATTTGATAATATTCCCACTTGAGGAGTATTTTTCTTTATTGAACCTTATAGGTCCAATTATGACACTTGAGAGCTGCAGTGCCAGACCACTGTGGTGGTGGACAGATATAATTCTCTACAACTTCTTAGGCACAAGTTACATGCACGATATTCAGAATATAATTTTTTTAGCATGTTTTTTCTTGAGTTCCATTGTCTTTTCTTATTACTGAACCAGTGAATCCCAAGTCGTATTCTCCAACTGAAGTCAACTGCTGCTGCAACCATCAATTTTATTTTTCCACATGGTAATTTTTTAAAAAATTGCTTTATAATCACATAATGTACCTAAAATAATGTAAAATAGAGGAAATAAATCAATAATAGTCCTCTTCGATATTTTAGTTTTGGGAATTTTTAATTTAAACATAAAAGGAACAAGTAAGAAAAGAGAATTTATGCTAATATAGGATCACTTTTCTTAAAGAAATTCTGAGAGCTCATGGTATAATACAATTACATAAGGAAAGCTACATTTTATATCAATGCAGTGAAACACAGCCAAAATGAAAGGCATTACATCATTGGTCTGACTGCATATCTCAATATATTCCAAAAGTTTCTCCCAGCCCAAGCTATACTTTACCAAGATCATTGAATGGTCCATCTGTGACTAGTATATGTCAGTGAAAGTCTTCAAAATAGTCCTGACATAAGATATCCAGGAATATGCTCTATTTCCAAAGTGGTAACAACTACATATTGAGCTCTCTCCCCCACCAATATACCTTTTTGGCTTTTTCCTGCTATAACTGGTCTACAAAAAACATCTCAGAAAACAGTTGCAGTTATATTTGAGGTTTTAAATGGTTCATAGGATTTTCTGGCCTTCTGAGTTGGAGTGAGCTTTAATGCATTCTGAGGAACCATTCATATTCTCTTTTATCATATGAATGTGAATGAGATAATTTCTGCCTCGTTGGTTGAAAATTAAGCACAACCACCATACCCATCCATACTAGTTTGAAAGCAAACCAGTGAGAGATTCCAAGTCAAAACTACAATTTAATAGGAAAATTAAAAATAAATGCAATAGTACAGAAACACTGGCAAAGTCAGAGTACAACCTGACACCCTATCAGCAGTCCAATTAAATGGCAGCAGCAGTCCCATTGAAGTGATAGATGTGGTCCTGTTAAAGCAATGATCCTGTAGAAGGGTCTGGTCTTCCTCTGACGGTCCAGTAGTGGTTATGCAGCTCTTGTCCTCTGGGAACCCAGTAGGTAAATGCTGACTGTGGTGCTCTAAACCCCAGATTATATCCAGGTGGGAATGCTTGGTTGCTCCCCCTGGGCGGAGCATCTCACAATGAGATGATGTGATTTTATGAGTCATGCAGTAAGGCTGGATGGCCCGTTAACAGAAGATATTCCCTGGAGGGAGTTATCAGGGATGAGTTGTGGAAGGGATAAAGAACATTGCCCCACTTGGTTTTAACAGATGGTGATAGAATACATACTTTTGGTTGCATCTTACATGGTAACCTAAGACAGCATCATAAGAAATGTAAAATTAGTTGTTTGTATCTTATGGGTAGGGATTATTACGCAAAGAATGTAATATATTTTCTGATTCAAATTTTTATTTAATGTTCAAGACATAATGACAGATAAGTTTGACTTTAGTATTTACTCTGATAACCTGCTTTTAATAGTAAAGACTGAATTCTTGAAAGGAAAAAATCCTAATATTCCAGGAGTCCCTAGTGGTTGTCCCAGTCTGGCTTTGCCAACAATTATATGACTCGTTTTCAGTAAACCTTCAAATTTAGTATCTTTTAAGGTTACTGAAATTGACTTTCCAGTATCACTAAGAATTAATGAGATTTTAACATTTTTAAAGTATTTAAGTATCATAAGAATTCCATTGATGTAGATGTTTAAGTCTCTTTTTTTATCTGAGTATCAGAAAAAAGCTCAACAAAAGTATTTGTTTAAAGGTTCAGATAGGTACTAGGGAGTATTACCAATAAAATATGTTAAGCACCTGGGACATCCTTAAGCAATTTTGAAAATTCTCCTAGTAGGTAATGAATCTTCAGATGATTAAATAAAATTGTAACTGGTGTTTTGTGATGAGTTTAGGGACAGTGTTATTTTCAGTGTTTGGGACGGCATCATAAATCTTATTCTTTTATTAAAAATATTTACACTAGGAATGAGGGTTTCTTTTTATAAACTTATTGTATATTAGCCATGTCTGATGGACAAATGTAGAAAGATAGACATTTCTTGATTTAGATTTTCTCGTTATTATCAACTAGAAATTATTGATACTGCAACTTCTTTAATTAATTAAATAGTTGACTAAGTTGATGTGACACGTCATATACTGTTACCATTCAAAGTGGCTGTCAGACACCAGCCCCTGCTCTTTCAAACTATAAGAAAATGCATTTTACAGAAAAACATGTGAAAAAATAAGCAAAAGATGATTTTTGTAATTACAATCTCCTATGTAAATGTATGGGGAGCACTTTATGACATCAATTGCTTTGTCTTTTTTTTCCTTCCTTGACTCTGATGTTGCTGCTTTTTTTAAGGTCACATCACTGAGCTGTCCAAGTCTCCTTTGACACACATCTTTTTATGGTTAACTGTTCCAATTATTTTGTTACCTAATTTAACAATATAGCAAGAAATGTGAGAACTGACAAGTCACTTTTTTCTAGGACAGAGAGGTCATCGAATGTCTAGATAGTGGCTAACAATCACTGTGTCTTTGCCAATGAACACATAGGAGAGAAATATTTGAGGCAGAGCTTCTGACACAGATTGAGTTCATATATTTTCAAAGCAGAAGTCTTTAAAAGAATAATGGACAATCTTAATGGGGTTTAGGGCCCCATCATTTTTAACAGTGCTCTGCAGTTTTCCAGCCACCTGAATTACATTTTTCATCTGTGATGTACTAAATTCTCATAGTAAGGTAGAAGTTAACATAAGAACTTCAGAAAGACGTTTAATTTCACTTTATGTCAAGGTATTTCTGTCCTGAAACATTCCATTTTTCTTTTCCTTTTCATTTTCAAAATACATTTTTCTCTTTCTCAAAAGTATCTGAGATAGATTTTAGTGGGTATTACCTGAGTAGTATTGGCAATAGTTAAATCTTCTACCTGCAAAATGGGTTCTTTATCAATTCTATTATTTTTGAAAAGCAAGCAATGTCACTACTAAAAATAGCTGTTAACATTATTAAAAATAATAATGAAACAAAAAAACAAGATATATTTGAAAAGACTTAGGGTTTATATATTTCCTCAAGTTGTATTAATTAATTTAAGTAGTTTTGAATTTATTCCAGGAATTAGATAGAAAGTAAAGGGAAGCGACATTTTCAACCACGGTGTCCAATTTATATTTTCACTCAGCAATACTCCTGCTTGCTATAAACACTGAAAATGTCAAGTCAGCCCTAGATCCTTTTGACTTCCAGACCACTGCTTACTGTGATGCTGATTTATCACTTTAGAGTGCAAAAGGGTTCAGATACTACTTATAGGCATAGAAAAATCCTCTATTTTTCACTAATACACAGGTTGAGTTACAGGTGCCCCACCAAGCTCTGTGCTGCCTGCATTTCCATGAGATGTGAGAGTTTTATAGAGAGAAAAAATAGGAAAAAAAGAAAAAAGCAAAAGCTCAGTTCTAGGAAGTTAAAAACTCCAGAGAACGTATTTTTGTGATATTTATTTTGCCCGGTCTGATCTCCATCCTAAGAAATCCCCTAAGAGGTGTTTTCGTGGCAGTAGTCAAATGCATAAAATATCAAGGGTCCATTACAAATATGAGCTTATCTGGGAAAGAGAGAGCAGTAGGCAAAGAGGTGGTTCCAACACAGATGAGTGAGGTTATACAATGCTCTTTTTTTCTTCTGCATTCTCACCCAGGAGGCAGTTGTGATGAAAGGAAGAGCATGATTTATCTGTTTTTTTTTTTTTCTGACAGATTTGAGTACATAGACTATAGTCATAGAATCATAGACTATCCTGAATTGGAAGGGACTCATAAGGAACATCAAGTCCAACTCCTAAAATGTACATTTTTAAATCATTAGATTCCCAAATGGCTGGATTTTCTAGTCATGACTAAGAGTTTCTGTGTGGTACTAAGATTTACATGACTATTTGAAGACCCAAGATTTTTATATGCACATAATTTTATAAGTGTCTATATAGAAATGCCTAATAAACCTCTAGCAGAAAACTGGGTCACTGTCCTACATTTTCAACATGTACATAAAACAACAAAACCCCATTGCTCTATTCAGGAAGCAAGAAATTATTTGTCCTAACAGTAAAGTGTCCCCAAATCAAAAGTTCTTTAGAGTTTTATTTTAAAAATACATATACGTACCTATCTCATCTCCATTAATTTAACCTAACTCTCTTTTTTTTGCTATATGTCTTTCAGACTTACAGGGTACCAGGAAGAGTGAGGAGTCTCAAATCTACATTAAATATAAATTACAAAGTACAGAGACTATACTAATAAAGACTTTTAGGGCTCTTTCAGGCTCTTTTCTACAATTGGATGGTTTCCTTTAAGTAAGAGAAATAAAGTTCTGCTAAATTCCTCTGAACATTTATTTTAGGTATGGATATTTCATTTTGAAAAAGTGAAAAAAATATCTCTTAACATGGCCCACTACAAAAAAGTAATGCAGAAGCACAGGTGCTGAATCACACGAGAAGCATCTGCTGGACCAGCTGTTGCCACCATTGCAGTGCAAGCAGGTGCCCAGGAATATTTTCTCCTGCAGTTTTGTTTGTTCATTTGGAGAGAATGATGGGTGATGGACTGCCAAGCTGAGATGCGATTATTGTATTAAAGAGTGATTTGGTTGACCTCAGGTGTACCATCTTGTCAGTGACTCCCATGATTGGGCTGCTGCCAAGACATATTTGCTGGGGAGTGGACAGATTTATTGAGTGCGACAAGAGGGAAAATAATGTCTCTTTGTTATCACGGAGAATCTGCATGAGCTGTTAGCCAAGATAGTATAGCAGAGATGACTAAATATTCATGATATAAAAAACTCAGTAAAAATTACTAACCTTTGTGTTAGAATGCTAGTTCACTGAGTGAAAAAAGCACCTAAACAGTATTTATTTTGACTAAGAAGGCTGAAATGAAAAAGAATCTGATTTCTCTGAACTGTTAGATATCTCTATCTGTCATGGAATGCAGTTACATAGGTACCTAGCTACCACTTCAGGAAACCAGGTACTTGGTGTTTTACTTCTATTCCTAGGAAGCTGTGACAGAAAGGCACGATTGAGACACTTGGCTTACATGAGAATGTCCAAGAACATCAGATTCCTCACAGTGTGGTTCAGGGAGTTATTATGACATTGAGTGATTATGCAGGAAATAGGCCACAGACTAATAACCGGACAGAACCTTTTGTAAACTTTTACTAAGAGTTTATGTACTGGAGAGAGAAAGCCTCAGGTGTTGCAATCTTGATATTGCAGTTTATTATCTTTAGGTATTTTCTATTGCTTTGGGAAAACCAGCTATTCTAGTATATTACAGAATATATGCCTAAAATCAGTATCTTTTCATTGAACAATCCCAAAATGCTGCAAAGAAATTCTAAAGTAGGGTAAGATTTTGTACTCCACATCATTTTGCAGGAACAGAGTTTCATGTTTAAACTCCACTTGCGGACCACTTTTAGTTTCTACTAAGAAGTCAGGTTTACAGGTGTAATAATAAAACAATCTCCACAGGTTTATGTAAAATTTTGCACAGGCTTTTGTCACTGAGTCCTGTATTACTTATCGTATCAATAATTTCATCAATAGCATGAAGACTATGGCTTATGTTGTTGTAAAGATGTGTTTTGCAAACAGCTAGTGAGGTCATGAAATTAATTTTACAACAGCTTATTCGAACAACTGATGAGGCCAGTAGTTTAGCTCTTCTCATTAGTGTTGGGTATAAACCTTTGCCCCCAACAGTGAAAGATAAATGTTTAATTTAAGCAGATACCTAGTTCCCTTTATTAATGGATTTCCAGTACGCATTTGTAATGCTCTGTTTAGTGTTATGGGTTTTTTTGCAGATTCATTCTCTACACTTGGCTGTTAGAAGTTTTAATATCTTTAATAAAATGTTCTATAAACATCATTACTAAAATGCAAGCCTGATAGCAAACTGCTAGGGAAGTGTTTACACTATCAAGGTCACAGTCTAAACAATTTATAACAGGTGTAAATATTTAATATGAGTTGGATACTCAAGGATGTTCATGTATTTGTTTCAACTTTTTCCACAGAATTAGTTCCTTCAAATTTTTTCCATTTAGGACAAGGCTTCACATGGACTATACTGAACACAGCACTGCTACCTTTATTTCTGTAGTGCCCAGTGCATGTTGTTTCTTTGTGATGACTACATGAAGCCTATTAAGAACAAACAGAAGATCATTTTTCCCATCTGCCGGTGTACAAATCTGAAAGTTACTGTTCATCATTTGCCATGGTATGCAAAAACAGTGCAACAACATAAGCTCCTTTCCCCCTTGCATGTGCTTTCTAGAATGGGAACAAGGATTGGTATCATGCAGGTGTATTTCGACAACCATCAGGAAGATAGGACTCCTAACACACAGGAGGAAATGAAAACTGGGCTTTCTGGAAGGTAGCAGGAGTTTCGTCATTGGCTTCATCAGAGTTAGAGGTTCCCTTGGGGAGGATACGTTTTGAGGTAATTGCCATGTTTTCACATTGTTAACTTTATGCTAATGGTATTTAAAGCCTAGCTATTCTGTTTGGCCAATAATGGTGAAACTAGAAGCTATCCTTGTTTTGTTTTCTATTTCCTCACACATAATTGTTAAAAGGGTTACATTGGTATTGTAATCAAATATCACTCATGCATACATCAAACTTCCATTCGTTATATATAGTCTCCATGGCGTGCCTGACCTTCAGCCTTACAAATGATGCTTGATTATTAGCCATTCACTGCACATTTGATGCCTACTGAAAGCACTTTTATACTTGTTTATTACCTTTTTACCTGGTTATTATTAACTGCCAATAATATCCTGGAGTTAAACAATTTATGTCACATAAACCACCTTGCAATGTTTTCAAAATTGATATTGAACTACTATAATGCAGATTTTTCTGAGCTAGTCTCGAGATGTGGATTGTGAATCAAAACCCAAACCTATCCTTATTTACGTAGCTATTTTTCTTTGACCTGAATTCAGAAGATTTTTTTACCATACATTAAGAAATTACTACTTCATCTTTCTGTAGTAGGATGTACTGGAAATAAAATGAAGTAACACCAAACTCATTTGTTGCGAAGGGCTGGGCAGGTAATTTTTCCATATGCAGTGTCTCTGTTGCATTGTTCCAATATTCAGGAACTAGGAGTTAGGGTGGTAGTCTTATTTTCACTAATTCTGTCCTTCAGAGAATTCAAAATATCTGCCAGCACTTTTTCCTGAGGTATTCTCTTTTGTATACATTTTGTATCAAGCACACTGTTCTAATTTCTTTTCTTCTGAATGACACTTAGGCTAATGTTCCCTTTAATCTGCTTGGGAAAGCACCAGAAACATCCCCAGCAGTTATAATTATCAAAACAATATTTCATTTGTTTTTCAGTTTTAAATTTATTCCAATACTATAATCTGTAAGAAAATGTGCCTAGTATCTTATTCTTGATGTACAGGACAGGAGAATTCAACATCCAGTTTTACTTGCTAGTACCAATAATCACACCTAGAATAAAACAATCTGTATGTATCCCAACTGGCAGTGGATTTCTGTTGTCATAGATCCTTCCTGCTTATCAGTGAGTCTAGCTCCTTCTTGCCTATTTTCCTCAGATACTAATAAGATACTGAGAAGGAACAATCATTTTCTTAAAGGTGACCAAGAGAAAAAAAAAAAGAAAAAAAAGTTATTCTCTTCTTCCTCTTGAGACGGAACCTCAATGAATGTATGAAATAGCTACACTTGTATCTCATCTTAAATGAAATTAAAATCAAGGATTTTCAGCTTTGTGATGTATGTGTCTAATAAGGTGGGTTTTTTTCAGAAGTGTCAAGGAATCTTTTCAATCTTTAAGTTAGGGTGTTGGAATAATTATATATTTGGATTCTTCTCCCAGTGCCATATTTTTTAGGGGTGATTAGGTTGGTGCTAGGTTGTCAGTTGGTATAGATCATCTTGAAGGTCTCTTCCAACCTTGATGATTCTGTGAAAGGACCTCTGGGTGTCACCTGATCCAACCTCTCTGCTCAAGCTTTGCCACCTAGAGCTATTTTCCCAGGACTGTGCCCAGATGTCTTTCCAATATTTCCAAGAAGAGAGAATTCGCGACCTCCCTGGAAAACTTTTTCTGGTGTTTGACCACCCTCACAATGAAAAAGTGTTTCCTGATGCTCAAAAGGAACCTCCTTGTTTTAGTGTGTGTCCATTGCCTCTGGGTCTGTCATTGACCAACAGTGAAAAGAGCTTGACTCCACCCTCTTTACACCGTCCTTCAGGTATTTTTATCTAGTGATGATGCCCCTCATGCTATTTCACTTCTCCAGCCTGAACAGCCCCTCTTCTCTCACAGCCTGTCTTTATACTAGAGGAGTTCTCGTCCGTTCATCCTCCTTATGGTACTTCATTGGATTCTTTCCAGCACATCCATGTTTCTCTTGCACGGAGAATTCCAGAATCCGACATAATACTTCAGGTGAGATCTCAACAGCCCAGAATAGAGGGGAAGATTCACTTCCCTCAACTCTCTGGCAATACTTTGTCTAATGTAGCTCAGGACACCATTGTCTACCTGTAAGAGAACATTGCTGGCTCGTGTTGAACTTGGTGTCCACCAGGACACATCCTGTTCTGTCAGGCTCCTTTGTATCTGGACTGTTGATTGAAGTTCCTTTCAAGCAATTCCTCCAGCCCGGCCCATTCTGAATAGCTGCTTTGTCTGGCATATTGACAGTCCTACATTCCCAAGTTTGATGACATCTGCAAACTTGTTGAAAGTGCCTTTCACTGCAGGTAATTAATGAAGACATGAATCTCTGAGGCATGTGACTTGCTACTGGCTGCCAGCTAGACTTTGCACAACTGATCACAACACTTTAAGCCAAGCAATCAAGACACTCCAAGTGTGCCAACCCACTTGGTCATCCAGCTATCCAGTCAGTATCTCAACGATTCGGTGATAAGAAGCCTACGAAAGACTTACTAAAGTTAAGGTCTACAAAATCCACTACCCTTCTCTTGTCCACAAAACCTGTTATCATATAAGACTATCAGGTTAGTCAGACATGATAGGTTTGTGCTAAACTCATCTCGCCCATTCCTAACCGTCTTCTTGTCCTTAATCTGCATAGAAATAACTTCTAAGAGAAGTTATATATATAGTTATAACTTACATATAGTTATATGTAACCTTCCTAGAGATGGAAATTTGACTGCAGTTATGTGGATCGTCCTTCTTATCCTTGCTAAAGATGAGTGTGGTTTTTGCTTTTAGTCTTGTAATCAGAAACCCATATTTTTAGTCACCTCGTCCTGCAGTTCCTTCCCCTGGTTACTCAGGCCTCTGCTCTCCTGGCCCCAGGAGAGGAAACAACCCTCTCTCCAGTTCCAGGCCTGGACACAGATGTCCTCCTCATCAGAGATCTCCTCTATGTCACTGACATTTGCTCCAGCCAATGACAGTCAACATGCCCTGTGCTGTACTGGGATCACCACTGCCTCCTTATCTTCAGGCATCCCTATGCAGCCACCAACCAGCAGAGCCTTTGCTGTGTGACTGCCGTGTCTCTGCTAGCTGAGTCTTCCTTTGGCCTTGAAGTATAATAGAGATTTATCAGAAATCCAAAAGCTTCGTAAAACACTCCACCCTTAACAGAAAACAGGAAAGTCACAGCACAAACTTGCCAGCATCAGAGACCCACAGAAAAAGGTCTTATTTAATGACTGATATTTCCCTGCACATAAGCAGACAAGGATATTTAACCATCTGTATCTCAATTTATTCCCCTGCTCCCTGTCTCTCAGTCCCTACCTACTTGGATTAGGATGCCAGATTCTTTTTCCCCAGAACGTAAACGAGCAATTGTGGTGAATTTGCTGTAAATCAAATATTTCCTAAAAAGTTTTATATTTACTCTGTATGCATAAATCACTTGTAAAAAAAATCAGATGTTTTCATGAAGGGTCAAAATAATTTTACTTGTACTCTTCTGCTCAGCACTGTGTACTCTGACAATTTCAAAAGTATGACAGCTTAATAAGGATCTGTTTCAGAGCTCTGACATAAGCATCTTCTACTCTCATAAAACTTTAAAAAAAATTATTTTGGCAAAATTTACGGGTAGAAAAGGAGATATACCTATGGAAATCTGGTAAACGTTAGCCCCATGCTGGGAGATTGCATAGGCACTACTGTCTTAGGCAGATGTTCCCTCCTTCAAGAATATATTCTTTACACTTATTTTGCTACTACTCATGACATATTATGTACTTAATTTATTACTGTCCATTGTGTGAAGCCAGAGAAAAATGTTATTTTATAACAACATTATGGTGATCAACAGAAATCCTCAGACATCAAGGGGGTTTTCTTATTGGAATTAATTGATAAAGAAATTGATCAATATATAAAATTAATACTGACAAAAATTTGGTAAGTTCACAGGTGATTTGTGAAAATAATATTTCCATTTTTATTACTATATTCTAAACTAGAAATATTAGATTATTAGTGGTTAGAAATATATATTATTCTGCTTATACCTGTTGAAATTATTAGGAATTCTATCTGATTCTTAACTTATTTCCATTTGCTGTAACCATGTTATGGAATGTTTTCCAATTGCTCTCTGGATTTAGATACTTGAACAAGCAAAAGAGTTGGAGATAATGTTATTTAAAAATTAACATTTCTTGATATGATGAATGAAGATTATCTCTGTGGCAACAATGTTCATTGTATCTTTTTTATCAAATTGTAATTTGCACTGATTTGCATTGTTCTTGTCTAATAAAAGGGATTAATCTTACCTAGTAAAACTCGAAATGATAATGATTTTAAAATAGTTACTACATAGTTTGGTAATACTCCAGCCAAAATCAGTTCACATTGATTTAGCCCAAAATTTTAAAAGCCTCTACCTAAATTAAAAATCAACAATCATTAAGCTCTAAGGAATAGCAACCAACTCTGATATGTTGTCCTATTTGAAAGAACTAAAAATACTACAATGGAAGCAAAAATTGTGAAACATAAATGTAATTAAATGTAAGAGGAATATTTCATTTTCAAGACCTTCAATGAAGAAACTGTGCCTAATTGAGAAGGTTCATGCAGATCTTAGGAATTCCCTTCAAACCATCATTTCTATCAATTGCAAATACTTACATTGAGCTCTGGACTTTCCCCATTATATTTTTCTTTCCAGAACACTACCAATCAAATGCAAGATCAGCGGATTTGTTCTGTCCCTTATTTCTTTGGAAATCCCTCCAGATTTTAGAGAAGGGCGATGAATGCAATATGTAGAAAAAGAAAATGAGATAACAATTGATAATAGATTTTCCACCTCACAAAAATTCAGGCTGAAGATCAATTATCTCACTCTATGTTTTCCTCTCCTAACTGTTCCTTGCTTGTGAATCTGTGCTCTACTGGAGAACTTCCACAGGTTTTCAAAAGTGGTATACAATATGCAGCTGCCTCAGCAAAGGCATCTATTAATGCCTTACTGTAACCAGCCCTTTTAGATGGGTCTGGCAGATTAACAGATTTTTCACAGGTTCTGTACCCTTCTTTAGAGGTTATGTAAAGCAGGTGAAATATCCTTGGATTCCTGAAATTGCTTTAAATGCTTACCTGCATCCCACTCAAAAAGCTTACTAGTTTTTCTGGGAATGTTTTAGATTGTTCTA
The DNA here is from genome assembly GCA_013398015.1 of Oreocharis arfaki. Lineage (NCBI taxonomy): Eukaryota > Metazoa > Chordata > Aves > Passeriformes > Paramythiidae > Oreocharis > Oreocharis arfaki. Next base: position 894,694 of record VZRR01001900.1, read on the forward strand.
GTGGCAAGACCCCTAACTATTTTTATTTCTTAAGTAGTAAATTATAGACAGTATATTAAAAATTAAGTTCTATTTTTACATAAGTATGTGTAGTATGATCATGGAGGTTGAAGAATTATAGCTTGATATTTTATTGCCAATTATTGATCTTGCATGTATGATTTATAGTACTGCATCATACCAATTATAAAGAAATTTGATTTATTGTTGGCACAATTGCTTATTATGTAGCAGTCTTAATTGGTTTTCTCCTAAATTTAAAAAAAAAAAGTGTGCATATATAAACACATGCACTTTTAAAAAATAAATTCATATAAAGGATACAAAAATTCTTGCCTTACAGTTAATTATCTAAACTTTTATATCAACATTAGTTGATAGGAAAACTAGTCTGCTGCAGAGTGATGTAATGAGACTCAATTAATTAATGTTAATAAAAAGGTCTGATTTGAATAGAAGAAAACTATGAATTCATCTGGATTTCCTTTCCAGAGAAGGCCCTCAATTTATAGGAAGGAATCCAGGCTTTAGTCAAAACCGCTAATCTGGATCTTGGAAATCTATTAAATGACAGAACAGCCTTGAAAGTGTCTCGGAATTGCTCAGTCCAGAGTGCTGTGCTGCCATTCAGGAGGCTCCTGACGGGCTGAAGAAATGGGCAGAGCAGAAAATCCTAAAATTCAACAAACACAAAAACAAGGTCCTTCACCTGTGGAGGAATAACCCTCTGCACCAGTACAAGCTGGGTGTTGACCTGCTGAGAAGCAGCTCTGAGAACTCTTTTTTTCACAGGAGCACAGCTCCAACAAAAACAGCTAAAGGCACAGGTAGTTTCTCTTCCTCCTCTCCTCCCTTTTCAGTGAAACCATCCTACAGCACTTTACACAGTTCACTTGTGGCAGCTGTGGTTGTAGAGAGCCTGATGTCTCTTATGTACAAACAAAAACCTGGCTTTCCTGTCCTGGTATGAGTGCTTAACTAGAGCCTGACCTGCCGCCTTCCATTTCCTTCTAACAATATTTGAAAGCAAACAGAAGCTGTAACTGCCTTCTGCAAATCCCTGTTGGTATGAATCAGATGAGGCTGGAAACATGCACCGTGCTGAGGTTCTAAAACTGAGCGGCCACATTCTGGTTACCAGAGAGACTGAGACATGAGGGACGACGCTAACAAAGCTGAAGAACCCTGGAGCTAAGGAGCCACCTCAGTTCTGCAGTACCTGAGCAGGGATTTTTGGAGTCCTTCAGCTGGACAGAAGGTCTTAACATTTGCTCTGATCCCTGTATAGCTATCTAAGTTGTATTTTGTTACTTCTGTATATCTGCACACAGAGCAGATGGACTATTGCACTATGGGAATACTGGCTTGGTGCTCTATTTTTAAAAAAAATTTGGTTCACAAGATGAAATATTGAAGGAAATTGAAATTTAAATAAGGAAGAAGTAGAAAATTCAAAAAAAGGCCGATAACATTTTAAATGTAATTTTTGTTCTCAATTTTTAAGGTATAAACAAAGAACACAACCATAGAAATATGTTATGAGATGTCATGATTAAGGCAAATAGAAAAAAAAAACTTATTTTACCTTATAATCATAGAATATTCCAGCTGCTATTACTAGTGTTTCATTCTCACATCTAAGTTACAGGGTACATATGTCTGAATCTATATTTCTTCTTGATTTTCTGGCAGCTGTTAAAATTGTTTTTAATAAAAAGAAAGCAAAATGCTTTCGATCTGCAAGTGTGATTCATAGTGTTACTTAAAACAATCTCTGAATTTATTATTGTCAGTATTTAGATCAGATTCTATGAAAGAGAACTTCAATCACACAACTACATACTCAAGAAAGTTCAGTTATCTTTTATAGATTTTTTAAAATAAGGTCTAGATTTCAAAGTTGGTCAATAGGTCAGCATTTTTAATTTTTATAAATGTAGCTGTATGTGATTTTGCTAACCTAAATCAACTAATCTGAACAGAAAACATTTAAAAGCATGTTTCTTTACCTTTTATTTAATTAGAAATGGAGCTTTTTGGGAACATCGATCCCACCCACAGGTACTTAGAACATCGCAATCTGACTGAGTATCTTTCAATATCCCCATTTCTTTGGGTTACAATTTAAGTTGGTGAATGTCATTGAATACATTCTTTGAATGAATTCCCACGATCATTGTGTATGAGTCTATCTGATGACTTATCCAGGTTTCTGTGGAGATTTTATACTATTTTCTAATTCAACCATGGTTCGTTTTGTTCAGTGGTGTAAAAATAGCAATCAAGACTGGGACATGAGAGGATCCAAAAAAACCCCAAGAACAAATATGTTATGGAAACCATTACTAAATATAATTGATATCTGATTTGTTGATATCTGATTTGTTAATATCTGATGTTTCAAGGAAATTTTATCAACTGTCTTCAATTTCAAACAGTTTTTTCAACTAGTAGTTCATGCAAAACATAAACTCCACCAAAATTATCTATAACTTCAAAGGTCTGGAAAAGTTTCTGAATGCTATTACAAGGAAAAAAAAGAAAATTAAAAAATCCTTATAGAAACATTAAATTGTTGGTTGGTTGGTTGATTGCTTGCTTGGTTGCTTGCTTGGCTGGTTGGTTGGGGTCTTCTTCCTGAATATTTGACTAATATTTGCAGCATTTTCAGTTGGCTGCTGATAAATCAAGTCATTTTCGGCTGTTATTTTGATGCTGCTGGAAGCCAAGAAAGATTTACCAGTTCTGCTCGAGATTTCTCCCTATTCTAAATATTTTTTTTTTTAACACTCACTGTTAACAAAGAAACTCAACACATAGAAACCCACGCATATTTGGCCTGAAGAAAACTTTGTCTTTATTGTTGAAGTAAACAAGCTGTTTGCTTCTGCAGTGTTATGGTGTTAATATTTTTCACTTAGAAGAAACAAGCTTGCTACTGAAGAGTAAGATAACCCTTCTTACAGATGTTTCTGAGATGATCATACTTGCCAAGCAAACAACATAATTTTATTTTGCAGATTTATGAGAAGAATGTATACCCTGAATGTTATTGGTAAATACTGGGGTAGAGAAGAAGAAAAAAATCATTTAAATAATTATTTCAAATAGATTAATTGCAGAGCATTTGTCTGAGCTTTTTTAAACTGACAAAACAGACAAAAATCTGCATTGGTAGCACAAAATGTTAGGTGGTTTAACCAGGGATATTTCAGTTGGTAAACTGTATTATTTGAGTCTTCCTGTGAACACACTTTGGCTTTTGAATAGTGCTTTCTTCATTCCATAATAATAATAATTTAGACTAAATATGGTTCCTGGCATTCTGTAAAATTACATAAGAAATATAGATCACGACACTACCACAGGTATTACATAATAGTGGATATTTTTGGCAAAAAATTACCACATTTTTAAAATAATAGGTGACCTCCAGTGAAGCTGGGAATACTATCTATCATGAACATCTCAAAGGCTATGTGAGTTTTCATAGTTCCACTGACCAGAGTAAATTATCTTGACATGCTGTGCAATTTATCTACGGCTCAAAGCTTTTATTCAGTTACAGAAAAAGTTGCCTTCTCTCATTCTAACAAATGGCATTTCATGAGAATAATACGTTAACCTGTAGGTAGAATGATCAGGACATCACGGTCTACTGGCATTACCATGGCTATCGTCCTTAGTGTTAAACAATGATATTCCGTAATTTGTTAGACAGCCCAAAGAGGACCAATCGTCCAACAACCAATATTTTAGATTTCTGAAAACATTCACTCAAATACCACTGGCAAAGTTTCTTAATAAATTAATAGTATAATCTAAAATTATGTTGTAATCTGATGCTTTTAAAGCAAAAGTAGGTATGTACCAAGAAGAAATATTTGAAATCCATAGAAATTCCTCAGTAGTGTCCCAGGACTTTGTGAAGGTTCTGTGGTTTAAGTAGCTCAGGGCAAGTCTATTAAAGAAACCCAACATGTCAAAATGTCATATGAAAATAATTTTAAAAATCTCATCCAAGCAGTTTTTGAACTTATCTTATAAAATTATGGCAGTGTTTTGGGGTGATAATAACCACAAAGAATAACCTCTGCTTTGGGTCTGGTTTTTTTTGGTTTTTTTGGTACAAAACACAATATGTTCATTTAATATAGATGCACAAAGGCAAAAAATATATGTGAACTGAAAGCTTTGGAGAATTCTAATGAATTGTCTAAAAATGATAAATATTATTCAAGTAAGAAGTAAGTGGAATAGACCTTAAACTAAAAATGCAATGAAAAAATATCTGTTAAGCTGTGAGGTACTTAGCAGGAGAGAGATTAGGGAGCTGGCATTTGAAAAAAAAGTGAAAAACAAACATAGAACTTTCAACCTAATATGTTCCTGTAATGAAAATTGCAAACAGGATATTTCCTGTCTTGGAAGAAGAATACAGTATAAATCAAGGAAGAAGTTAGCAACCCACTGCTTAAATTCTATGTCAAATGCCATGTAAAACATAGTTCAAAGTGCTTCACGTAAGAAAAAGTGCAGTGCACAGTAGCTTAAGTAATATCCAGTTTCAAGAGTGTAAGAAATAGAGAAGTGCTAAGAAAACTGATACTGGGATAGTGCAGAGGTCATCATTACTTGGCATGTACAAGGATTCATCCCATTCTTCCTGACCACACCACGCTTCATCCTGAAAATTAGGATGCTTTTTAAAAAATGAAAGGGATGAGAAGTAAGGGAAGTGACTTGATAATCTTGTTTTTAAAAAAAATGTCCAATTTGTCTCTTTGGTGTGATTGATTCTAGGTAAAAAGTTGCAGAGCATATGATTTGAGCACAAATGAATGGGCAAGATGAGAGATATATATCCTCAATAATAATTTTCAATGTCTGGGATATCATCACTGTAAATAACTGGTTTTGATATCTCATCAGTATTTTCCTTTAAGTTATTGCTTTGTAAATCTTTTATTTTTTTCAGTTTACATTGATAATTTTGGAAAGGTTATATGTCACTGTAGTGTATTTAATACAAAAGTAAGGATGATTGCAGTATTCTATATTGCCTAGATATTCTGATAGTAACAATAGTACCACTTAAAGCAAGAGGTTGAATTAAATAATCTCCCAATATCCTTCTGCCTAGCATCAGTAGAATTACTTTAAATTTAAAGTGAAACTAGAAATTTGTAAGAGTGGTGGCTTATTTCCTGAAAAAACAGTATTTAATATGTCTGCATCTAAAACCCTGTCAGTTTACAAATAAGTGTGAAGATACACAAATTGTTGTAGACATACAAGTATGCGAAGAAGAATAAACACGGCAAGTGCAAAAAGAAAATATGAACCTCAATAACATTTTGGTTTTATTACTACAGCTGTAATTCTTAACTTTTTAAAAATAAATATATTTTATTAGGATTCACACTGACTAATAGGTATCCTGGCAAATGAAGAAACTGCCAAGAACTAGATACATACATAAATGCAGTTCAAAAGATGAAGAGTATAATTACGTCTTTATCGATAGAATCCTTGCTCCTTCCAATTTGTATCCAAAAAATCAATGTGAAAAGAAATGCTAAAAGATATAGATATGTTTTCTCAACTCCAGAACTATAGCTAAATACCCCACATTTTTATCTCTGAAGCAGAAGAAAGACCTGATTTAGACAAAGAAAATTTTTCTGACAATATTAACCTAAATGCTACAATATAAGATGAGCTTCTATCATCACTAAAAAGCTCTGTCACTAAATTTGCAGGTGAACACCTTTAGGTTTCAGACTTAGGTTTTCGAAGAAAACAACAGGCCTTCTGAGCAATCAAAATACAATTTATAACTTGAATTATTGTATTTCAGAGGCATTTCTTTCATTTGTCTAGCCAAATTCACATTACACTTTTAATAAAGGCTTGTAGATACTGTAGAGGAGGGCTTTGCAGTCTGCTTAATAACCTCTTAAACAAATACAGAAAATACTGGCTTTTTTCAAACCTCTGGCTGCTCAGTCTGTGACGTGAGGAATACAGGGCATGGTGGTGACGAAGAGGTCTCTGCACTTTAAGTGTGAGGTACTACAAAAGTTCACCTGCTTTCAATAATTCTATTTATCAACTTTTAATTAGATCCTTTGCGGCTACACATCCGTTGATCTGAGCTAATTGATCATGCGTCATGGTTTTAATAGATTTCGTAATAATAACACTTGGCACTAATACAACAGTTTAGATTTTCAAAGTTAAACATTAACTAATCAAACCACAAAAAGCCCTTTGGGAGTTAAGAACAGTAAGTAAATATTTTATTCACTTTATAAAACAGGAATTTGGGAAACATGGAGTGATTCGACCAAGAACAGGGAGTGAGTAAGAAAAGGCTTCTTAAACAGAATCCAGGAGAAGCTGATAAAGTGGGCTTAAAATCAATACTTGCATTTTTCTGAAAATTTTGATAACTTGAAACACTTTATTTCCAGAATCAAACTAAACCATGGTTTTATTTCTAAAAGTAAAATAAAAATAGAATACAAAATAATATATACATGCGTATATATATGTGTTAACTAAAAATATAAGTTTTAAAATAAAAGTTTCAAATTAATTATATTTATTGTCTTTTTAACATGTCTTTGTCATAAAGCTGGTTCTCCTATAATGCTATTCCTCATGACACATCTGTAGCTTTAAAATAGTCTGTCAAAGTTGCAATAGATGGTAGTAAAACCATTACATAACTTTTTTTTATTTATTAAAAAGTAAGAAAGGAAGCTGCTGCAGAAGGAAATACTTTGTTTCCATGGGGATACTTAGTTGAAAATAATGTGATTCCAAAAGTTACAGAAAAGCAAATATTTTTTTCCCATTTAATTAAAACATAACTTTGCCAGTCAAATTACAAGTCTACAGAATCTTGATGTCAGTCAGAAAAGCTAGCACTTAAATAAATTTAGGGACAAGCTAGCTGAAGATACTGCTACTCTAAAAATATTTTTGGCAGATTTTGGTGTTGTCTTTTTTCTTATGTGTTTTTTTTGTTTGGTTGGTTGGTTGGGTTTTTTTGCCAATTTTGTTGAACCTATATTTGCTGAGCACAGTTCAGAGATTACGGACCCCTTTTATTGAAAAGTCATTACTAAAACCGAGGTTGAATTTTGATTGTTGGTGCTTATCCTTTGTAAGTCTTTTATTTCAACTTCTGTTTTCCATTCCTCCTGACCCTATTGCAGCTTTCTCTCTCTATATGAATTTCAGTGTTGGAAGTTTTCAGGTTTATAACTGGAGGCTGTAACAAGAGTTGGATGGTGAAAAAAAATATGTGAGAGCAGGAAAGCAGATAACAGCTGAAATTAAATGCTGACAGCCCAGGCTAAAGAGCCTGCATGGCTTGTCCTGGGGAGATCAGTGAGGCAAGAAAAAATCAATGTTTATTGCTAATTAGCAATTAAAATCTTACCCTTTTATAGCTTATTAAAACATCATATAGAACTAATGGCTATTGAATTCGCAATGAAAATTGCACAGTACTTAAAGCAACAAAGATTTTTGTTAGGAAACAATGAAGTCTATCAATATTTCTTGCTCTCTTCGGGGTTTCCTAATGAAAGCTCTGACCTCTGCCTAGGTATGCCACTCCAGAAGTGAACCTAGCAGCATTTAAGAAGACAGAATTGACTTTGAGAAGTGGTATCTGACATCAGTGCAAGAGGCTGGCATTTTGTGTTTAGTGGTTTTGTAGAATCTACACTGACATTAAAAAACGTGGCAAAGAGACCATTTCAGTTCCCTGGGACTGGCCGAGACTGAAATGGTGGAGGTGATGTAGTAAAAATAGAGGGACCAAGATCCATCAGTTTAAGAATTTATGGGAAAAAATATGGCAGTACCATTTTTAGTATTCCTTGACTGTGTTCCTGAGGCTTTTTAAGGGCTAGAGGGAATCATTAAAAAGTTCTGAGCAAAACAGACAACTAATCTAGTTATTCATGTTTCCCACTCCCACTCTTTAGGTTTACCCTGTTCAGATTATTTCTTAGACTAGTGTTCTTCCTATCAAAAATTTTGCATACTCACTGCTGTAAGAGTTTTAAAGGAAGAAGGAAACTACTGTATGAATTATCACCTTCCATTTAAGTTGAAGTTTGCTAATGCTTGGGAATGAATAGGTTTTGAGAAGCAAGAGCAAGTCAAACTACTTTTAAATTTTAATTTGTAACAAAAAATGGCAGTTTCAAGTGCAGGCAGGTAAAGAATAAAATTCACAAGTCTAACAAATTCACAAATCTGCATAAAAATTACTTCTTTGGGTGAGTTTGAGTTTCTAACTTTTCTCTTTCAAATATTTTCATTCCTTTTGCTCATGAATTTGAAATCTGCAAAGTTATTATTTTATTTACATTTCACAGTAATTTCTCCTAAAATCCTTTATTATTGGAAAATAAAAGAGAAATCCCAGCAGAAATATATTAAGCTTTGTTTCCTTAGCTTAGTGTCCAATGTATGATTTCTAAGTACACATCATTTGTTATTATATTTGTCTTACTGTTTGACTCCAGGCATCCTCTACATTAAGGAAGAAAAATTTGTTGGCTTTTTAGCCTGCAGCTTGGTAAGATGCTGCAAGAAGCATCGAAGACAAACTGCCTGGAAGTGCAAAGATCAATTGATGGGAAAGGAATAGCCTATCTTCCACATTATCACAGACCCCCTCATTAGGCATGCTGTGAGAGCGCTGACAAGCTGTGATGGATCAGCAGGCTCTGTCACACCAAGCTGCACGGGAAATCCAGCCAGTGCTGTGCTTACTGCTGGCATCCACTAGACAATGTTCAGTGGGAGCAGCGCGCCGCCGAGCACACGCACCTCACAGACCACAAAAGCACCTCCCACTCAAATGTGCTTGCTGCCATTTTGCCAAGGTTCTCCAACATTCACTGAGTGGAAGTGTTTGCATGAAGTGACACTGCTGTGATGCGCTCAGGAAGTGAAGCCTTTCAGAATGTAAACCAGCAGTAAAAACAGCAAAGAGGCTTTATGATCAACATTGTAATGCCCATTTCTGAAGCCTTCTGTAATTTTAGCAGTACCTACAGCATAGTACTGGGTGCCCAGGAGCACGTTCTTTAACCAGATCTGTGCTTGGATGCAGTTCATAACATGACCATAGAAAAAGCTTTGCTGACGTATTTAGCTTGCTGACATAGTGCCAGAGTAGAAATAAGAGTGAAAGGGGTGGATCAGCTTGTACCACTTGGAAGAAGAAACACTACAGAAGGAAGAGGTAACAGTATCCTCCACTTCTGCAAAAGTCCTGGGCTGCAAACTATCCACAGCTATTAGGTGTGATATAGAATTGCTATTTTTACTACCTACTGCCGCATTTGTGCTCAGCATGTGTGGGAAGAAGAGAGACTTTAGCTCCAACAGAAGGCAGAACTTGCCTTGCTACAGCAAAATTCCCCAGGGCAGACACAACCGTGCAACGTTGTTAGTGTCAATGCTTCTTTCAATCAGTTATTATTGACACCAGTAGTTTAATCCTAAAGGTACAGTGAACAGTTCTGGCAGTTTAGTTGTCAAGGATAGAGAAACAGTAACTTGATCACGGGCAGTAATTTCTTTATAGTAATTTTTTCTGACAATCCACAAAGAAAAAGCATGAAAATGTTTTTTAAAGCTGAAGTTAGTAAACTGAGATAACAAAAATAAATTAATGGAAGAACTTGTCTAGCAATTAAGTTACTTTTCTGTTATTGAAAAGATATTTTGAAACAGATACAGCGGTTATATACCTGTTAAAGAATTTGTTGGAATGATACCTTGACTTACATTAGAAATCAAACAAAAAATCCTAAGTATCCAACTTTCCTTAAAAGTATCTGGTTTGAATTATTTATAGAATCTGTTACATTTTCTACTGACCTCCTGTTTAAGTATGCAACTATATGTTTAGGGAAAAAGAGAGGGAAGAAACTTATTTCTTTCTTAAGAGAGATGTATGACCTGTGAATGTATGTAATACTAAAAGAAAATATCAATATCTCATCACACAAAAAGGAGACTTTTTTTCAAATATATGAAAGATGCATAATATGAGAAAGGGCTAATACACTCATAACTTGGTATATTAAGCTCATATACCTATTTTTTCATGATGATTAAGTAAATTATTGTCTATTTAATAAAGAATTTTATTTTCCCTCCAATGTTATTCACATTCAGGACTACAGGTAAAAAAACCATGCATTTGTTTATGATGAGTTGCACGCAAACATTTTATCAAAAATAGAAGACTTGTATTTGATAACAACTTGTGACTCATACATAATAAATGAAATTTATTGAAAACACTCCTGCACATGATGTGATGAGAAAACCCCAGTCTCATAAAGTTTGAGACAATGCCAAACATTTCAGACACCACAGTAAGATTTCAATTTATTTGTGAAACCTCAGATACACTTGGTTTAATGCACTAAAAATAAAAACGTGATTAGACATTGTTCTAGGGACTGTGTAGAATTTTTTAATTTGCCTAATTTTGAAAGTTAGACACTGGGTAGAATTGTGAAATGGAGAGGGAGAAGCCCGTTCTTTATTGGGCGGAGCAGCATAATTAAAGAAATAAAAACCTACTGGCATATCTTTGACAAGCTTGATAAAATGCCATGATTCCTTTTTAAGATAAATAATTTGTAAATACATGGATCAATTTAAGGTAACTGAATCTTTTGTTTTTCACTTTATTGTCAACTCTTTCATTAAACCTGAGGATGTGACAGCTTGGGATAGTCTTTCATGGTAGATAACACAGGTTTACGCAGTAAATCAGAGAGTACACAGAAGGATGACTACATACAGGCCTATACTATCCACTAAATTTATCAAAATAACTACCCAATCTGATCATCAAAGAGATCATCAAACATATATGTTCTCTTTAACTTCAGAATAAATTATGAGGGGATGTGTTTATACTTTGCTCCAGATTACCCAGTCAGCTTTTAAGATACCTTTATTTCCATTGCATAGTCCTAAAGAACTACATTTTCCTTTTATTTTTTAAATTTAGCACCAGAATTAATACAGTTGCCACATTTCCATTCTCATGGAAACTGAAAGAGGTAAAAAAGGAAGAAGACTGCCATAGTTTACAACTTTCTTATTTATTCTCCTCCTGTCATACCATATTCAGACTTCTGCTGGTGGAAAAAAATTTGCATTTTGAAGAAAGCATTCAGAATGGATCAGTTCTCAACATTCACACATACATAAGAACATATATATAGATAAACATACGCATATATAAAAATATAGGTATTGTTCCTTTTTCTAGGAAATTTTTAGTGACATGTTTATTGCAAAATGTGATACTGGGTTTAGAGTGTGTTGAGAAGAACATTAAGGTGATCCTGAAATTTATGATAGCCAAGCCAACAAAGTGAGAATTCATAACAGAATAGTGTAATTAATGTGAAGCCACTTTAGTATAGGACTGATATTTTGTTTTCTCAGGTCCTGAAAGAACACTCACAAAAGTGTCAGGAGATTTACTTTAAGATTTTGCCTTAGATATTTATGTCATAACCTTGATAATATATTTTGTCCATCATCTTGCAAAACACTGAAATGCTTTATTAAAAATAAATAACAACATGTTATTCTCTTAGTTCATGTCCAACACAATAGGAGAAAGGAGCACAAACATTGAACACGAAAAAGACTATTATGAAAAATTACAAAATTGATCACCAGGGCTTTGTTGTCCAAGATGGATGATATCTCCAAAGTGAATCAATAGTTTAAATAATGAAAACTAAATTATATGTTTAAAAATCTTTGTTTCACTAGTTTGCCATGAGTAATGAAAGCAATGTCTTGATGAAATATATAGCTCCATCTTGAATATGGTCCTTTAAATCAACAGTATTGCATCTGGTGTTAAAAGGAAAGTGCTGGTTGGACAGTCTGTCAGAGACAAAGTAAAGCTCTAAATCCAAGCTGAAATTAATTGTCCTCCAATGAGATTGTATTTTCATGTTTGAAGCAGTTGTTCAAAATGTGATTCAAAATTCAATTGAAGAGGTTTTCCTTCTGAAAAGCATAGATTTATATTTCTGAAGTGGAAAAATAAAACCCCAAACAAATCTATCCTGCTTCCAGGGAAAGGCAGGTATCAAATTTATTAAGAAAGAAGGATCAGAAATTGATAATCTCCTAATCAATCAAAAGATTGCAAGATAAAACTTTCTTGATATCTGTTTTAATCCAGCTCTTTTCTTCTCCAGCCATGTTCTGTTTTGCTCAAGGTTTTATAACAAGATACTCTTTAAAAATTCATTCTGCTAAAGATTTTAGCAGAACAAGTGACAGGAGTCTGTGTAAAAAGATGAATGTCCAACATCAGGTACAAAATTGTTCCATTGCCTGTACAGCTGCAACTGTCCACCAATAAGCAGAGTTAAGTGATTTAGAGAAAGAAGGGATGGCTTTTAATAAAGGAAGTAGTCATCATCCATCATAAAATCTGCAAGCTAGGATAGAACCCAGAATTTTCTGATTAACATTTATTTAGACACTGGTTTTGTTATTTCATAAATATATAGTAGTTATTTTTAAAGGCTATGGCACACAGCTTGTTTCCCAGAACTAGAAAAGCCTGGAAACCGTAAACAAGCCACCTCCTCTGTTAAAATAGTCTCCAAGCTCAGAAATGTCCAGAAGAGATTAATTGGCTATGATTGATGTTCTGATTGTCCCCACCTGGCAGTCAAGACTCTGTGCATCCACTGCTGGAACCAGCAGCCTTTTCTGTAAAGAGTAGAGACAGGCAAAACCTTAGGCAGCTCTGGGTTAGGGAGAGGGGCAGCCTGCCAGAAAAATATTCTTCTTCCTGTGCCCAGAAGATCACAGTGCCTCTTTCAATTAATCATGAGAAAGTAGAATCACCAGTGTTCCTCTGCCTATCCTGCTGTGTAATCCTGCCATAATCCCAGTTTTTACCAGTGCCACATGGGCAATGAAAAACAGCAGCAGAGGGCTTTGTTTTTGAAATACTTTCTTCTATTTAACTGCAGCTTACCCTTCTCTGGCGTCACTGCCAAGTGAACGTTCCCTGAGATACTGCTACATGTCCTATTTATATACTTCCTGATACAGTGGTAAATTTTCACTTACGCTCTAGTCTTCCTGATTATAGTTTTGTCTTCTTAGGAAATTTTACCTCAGGTAAAATGTCTTCTCTCCACTAAGCTCATCTTTGTCTCCCTACTGACCCTTGTTATCGAGGGACAATGCTGGCTTCCTAGTTTTGGCACTGTTTTGGAATAGTAGTAATTCAGGCAGTAGGATTGAACCTTCATATATTGACATACAGAGCAAATGTATGAAATACAAACATATTTGAATTTATAAGTGCTATTGGAGTAAATCTATCCTTTCCCCGTAGTTTTTCTATTAAATCTTTACTTACAAACCTATTGCCACAAAAATGCTTATTGAGGTATAAAACAAAGTCTATATGGAGATTATAAGCAATATCTAATACGCCTTATTAAGAAGAGATAATCTTTGTGATACCAAGGTATCACAAAGCCATTGGCAAAAATTGCAGGAGAGTTCAGTAGATTTTAGGCCCTCACAAGACTGTATCGTGTTATGTGGTGCTTCTCTCATTTTCCTGTTGAGCTGTTGAGACTCTCCTCTCAGCAAAGTTCTCCAGTTTCTGTTCATGTTAGGTTGGTGGGTCTAGGAGGACTAGATTCTTCTTCCTCATAAGTAACTGTAAGGCTGCACTACTACAGTCCTAAACAATAACCTCAATTATCTTTTTTCTTGTTTCCTTGGGTCTAAGGATTTCAGATATGATTTTTGAGGCTGATACTGCTTGTTAGCATGGGAAAGCTAGTAAATTGTTGTTTTAATTGATCATCTTTTTCCACCTCTGAAATACATAAATATATTCAATGTAACATAATATATTAAACATTAAGGGGGCAGTGAATTGTGGGGCATTTACACAACTAAAGGACAGGAATACATGTATAAGTAGAAAAAGGATGTGTAAAATAGTAACTAAAAAAAGTGCAAAACAAGCAGGAAAGATGCCCAAAGAAACCTGAGTAATCCACAGGACAAGTAAGACAGTGGTTTGCAGAAACAGAACAAGTCCCAGTTCCTGAAACAATATGAATTATCTGAGGAAAAGATGAGATAATTTTCCACTGGGATGGGAGATGAGTGTAAACATACCAGTGATGAGAGATGAAAGATGGGAAAGAAAAGAATCGCTCAGATGGATTTTATCTGCCTTCATGAAAGACCTCTCAAACTGAACCACCTTCACCGTGGCTAAGAATATCAAAGACTAAAAGGATCAGCATACACAGCATCAGCTCCACAGTGCTCTTATGTATTGCAATGTACTATTATGCTGCACTCACAGGTAATGTAGAATAAGATTGCTAAGCAATGATTGTGTGGGTATCCAGTAACCGTGACTGACAATGAGCAGCAGCTACCCATTCACAAAGTGTGCTGTCAGTGAATGTCACTCTGGAAAAGCATTAGAATTTTTTTGAACACTCATCATAATGGTCTCTAATTTCCTGCATATTCCTATATATATACCCAGTTGCAAGTCTTTAAATACTTTTGAGAGCTGTTCACCAGTTTTAGTCTTTTAAGAAAACTTTTATCTTTCATTTTTCCAGAGTTAGATGAGTATATGGCAACTGAGATTTTGACCAACAGAAGGAAATGAATGAGAAGACTTCCAGAGGTCAATGGTATGAATGGTTTTCTGCAGGGAGCTAGGATCTAGTACTAAGATCATATCCTTTGCAAAGCAGCCAGGGGAGGTGACCTAGAACATACAAGAAAAAATTCAAATTATACTGTTCTTCACTCCACTACTGATTAGCTACTTGGCTTGATTTAATAATTTTACTTTTTGCTAATTGTAAAACAGGCTTATTTCATCTGTAAGACAAAATTTTGCTTAGCCTGTCTTAAAGACAGACATTTTTTAGTTAAAAAATAGATTTTGATCTGATATACGTCTTCAGATCATCATGTGTAGCAGCTCACCTGTTGCTGCAAGAATCCACAAATGCTTTACAAGTAGTAATAATGTTGTATCATAATAATTGATTAATCCAAAACCTGAAATACTGTCTAGTAAAACATGGTGCTTACATTATGATGCGTATCTTTTCTGAGAAAGTGAAGGGATATTTCCTTATCCGTTCCTCAGGAACTGTGAAATCTGGTGGGTTAGCTGGCTGGATCAACATTGTATTGTCAGTCTGTTGAAGTTATTGAGACATTTGCTAATGATTTTGATAAAGCCACTATCTGGTTTTATCAGTTCAGTTAAATAAAATTACTGTTTCTGTAAGCATCGTTATAAGATCATTAAAAAAAACAAAGTTTCCTGCTTATAAAATTCAATAAAATATGTTCCCTTGCCCCCCTTTTTTCCCTGTCTCTTAGAATTCAGCTTTGTTACTTTAAGTTAATAGCACCTTTCTAAGGATGTTGTTAGTTCAGGGGAAAGTATTACAGAGCTCATTTTGGAATGAAGGAAAAGCAACATCTTAGACCTTTAGATAACATTCCAATCAGAAATAATTTTTCCCAAGTAATGTTTTAGGCCTTGTCTGAAAATATCTTGTTGTCACACTTCATAAGACTCAGAAAAAAATCTCATTCAATAAAAGTACTGGTTGAATCAACAGCTGTAGCTGGAAATCTTATACTGATTCAAGAGTACAGCACCATACTAGGGACACAAAACTTTTCGAAGCTGTGAAAGAAGAGAAAAACATCTGCACGATTCTGTCTGCTTGTTTGGAAGGCTGAAACAATTTGAAGATGAAATAGCAAATGATGAGAATTTCCATATAAAATTTTACTGTGGTTTAAACCTCTTTATTTTGCACTTGGTAGGTGATCTTTGACCAAGCAAAACATTGGTTTTCATAAAGTTTATTAATGGTAAACTGGCCGTTTCCACACACTGTTTAAGACCTTGCTACCTTGGTTAAGGAAGAGGACAAAAGGGAGACCACCTATTGTGGCACTAGTAGTAAGCAAGTTATTTATACTTTGTCCAGTGAAAATTATTTAATTAGTCTGCAACTTTTATAAAAAAACCCCAAACTATTCTTTTTGAAAGAAATTAAATGTTATATACATGCTTGCTTTGTACCCAGATGCTTTACATTCATCTAATATTGTAAATTATTGCAGCTGATTGCACTGAGATTGGTTGCAGTCAATGTTCTTAGCAGGTATTACGGATGCCATAATATTACCAGCATAGGTAGAAATAGCAGTTCAAATATCCAAGCTTCAGGTCTCGTATATACAAGTTTGCTACATACATGAAGCAGTAGCAGTATCTAAATTCAGCAACATTGTTTGAGTGTCTAACCAGGGTGTCAGGATTGTTTCTCTCAATTGACTGTGTAGGTTATATGGTACGTATTTGTTCATGTAATGTTCTGAACCACTTTTGTCTTGAATTTACTTTATTAATGGTGCATTTCACAAGCCTCCTCACATAACCACTGTGAAATACCCAAAAAAAAAAAAAAAAAAAAAATTTCCTTTTTTTTTTCCTCCGACAGGTGGCCAAAGAACTGATGACTTGACTTAAAATATTTTAGATCAACATACAGATTGTAGTGACTTGAATAGGCTTCCAGTCTTCCCAAAGAGTTTAAATATTCGGAATTCTATTTGTTGCCCCTATTGGGTCTAGAAATTAAACCCAGATACATTGAGCCAAGCATCTTCTTTCTGACACAACAGTTACTAAGTGAAATTTACAAAAATCAATATGAAATTTTACTCAAGTAAAAGTTATATTTATTTATTTATGATATAATTGTAGACAGTAGTTTCTATATGAAGAATCTGAACTCCTTTTTGACAGGGAATGATTTTTTAAAAGGCAAACACTATGTACACCTGGTTTTTAAATGATCACGCAGTGGAGCAGTGCTCTTTTTATTTTACCTTGTTTACATGTGCAGATGAAGCCCTATATCTTTGGCACCCAATGAGGAAATAAGCGAATAGGACAGGCATCTAAGCATTAACACTTCTAAAAGACCCTTATCTGTGAAAATATGATAATAGCTAAGATTCATTACAACAGACCTGCTACCTGTGGCCTGGTTTTGCCACTACATTTAATGATGGGATGACCTTATCAATTCTAATGACTCTACAGCGGCTAAGGGATGTATTTTACCAGCATTTAATATAAGCTATGAATAAAGTACATCTTTCATCCACTTTAAAAGTGGGCCATGAAGCAAAGGTGAATTCCGGGTAATAAACAGAACCAACATATCAGGTAGTTATACGCAATACTTTTCATCTGCATGAGTTTGTTGGTTTTTTCCAATGATTTATTCCAGTTTCCACTACCCACTCCTGCAATTGCAGAATACTGGTGCTGTAGGTATTAAAGTTTAAGACTTGGCAGTGCTAGGCTTGCTTAGAATTATCTTAGAGGTTTTTTTCAACCTAAATGACTCCATGATTTTATATAGCCTACCAACAACTGGCTGAGCACAAAACTAGATTATGTTATAACTATGTTCAATGTGAAATAAGACACATTGACCTGTACCAAGGCTTAATTTGTCCTACTTTCTATTTATGGATAGAGAGGAGACAAAAGTTACCATGTAACCTGAGCGCACCAGACTTCCCTAACAGTTCATACTGCTACACTTTCATTTTTCAATCAGAATGGAAAAGCAATCCAATTTTCTTACTGGTTAGGGTTTTAAATAAATACAGGAACAGTCTGCGTTCTGTGCTTTCTAGCGTGTTCAGCTAGGTTTAGGTTCAGAGAGGTGTTCTTCTGTGATCCGTTTCTTATTACCAAGAAAATAAATGTGAGTAGGTCTTAGGTTCTATACACCAGGTTTTGTATTTTCTTACTCATTTTTTGTATATTACTTTCATACTTCCTTTGTACATTTATCGGTTTTGAGGGGTATACATATGTATGTCAGTTTTATAAAGTTTGTAATGTGAATTTCAGCAAAGTGGTAGGTATGTATATCATTATTTACTTGTTCAAACAATATGAGCTTGGTGATCATGTCACAGAATAACAGAATGATCAAGGTTGGAAGAGACCTTCGTGATCATCTCATCCAGCTATCAACCCAGCACCACCATAATCACACCTCAACCATATCCCGAGGTGCCAAATAGAGATGCCATTTGAACATTTCCAGAGGCAGATACTCCACCACATCCCTGGGCAACTTATTCCAATAGCTGACTGCTCTTTCAGTGAAAAAAAAAAAGTCTAATATCTAATCTGAACATCCTTTTGTGCTCCTTAAGGCCATTTCCTCTCATCTTTTCACTTGAGACATGGCAGAAGAGCCTGACCCTCACCTCACTACAGCCTCCTTTCAGGTGGTTGTAGAGAGCAACGAGGTCCTGCCTGAGCCTCCTCTAATCCAGACTAAACAAATCCAGCTCCCTCAGCCACTTCTCATAAAATTTGCTTCAGACCCTTCACTAGCTTTGTTGTCCTCCTCTGACATGCTCCATCACCTCAATGTCTTTCTTGAAGAGAGGGTCCCAAAACTGAACAGGGAATTTGAGGTGTGGCCTCACCAGTGCCCACTACAGGGGGACAATCACTTCCCTAGTCCTGCTGGCTACACTATTCTTGAAGTCAGTAGTGTACTATAGACCACAGTTAAGTTACAAAACATACGAAAAGTAACAACAACTCAAAATTTCTTTTGAAAGGAAAATCTTCGCCTGACCTCATTCATGGCTTGCATATGCATTATCCATTACAGCCACAGTAAATTCCCTGGATGAGCTTTGCTTTCATATGACTGTTGTCTGTGTTACAGTAGTGCTTAAAGGTTCAGATGCAATTGCAAGCCAAATTATTCCAGGTAAATGGAACCAAGTGCCCTGAAGAGTAAAACCTCTGGTATGAAATATTTCTAGCACACTGATTTTTAAAAGGTGCTTAGCCCAGCACTTACTCTGATTCTTGGATAGGTTTCATGCTGAGTTTCACAGTGGGGTGGCTTCACCACAGTCTGCAAGGTACACCTGGAAAAGCAGGGAGCAGGACAGGAATGTGTGTTACCATGTGTGTGAGTGGGACATCAAGCTGCCTGAGAGGGCTTTTCATCTCAAACTGATAATGCTGAAGAGGAAAATGACTGTATTAAAAGCTATCCAAGGAGTTACAGAGATTTTTGAAACAGAGGAATCAGCAAAACCAAGAAAAACACATGGATTCATAATGAGTGAGAGAAGAAAGGAACAGGAAATATTACCCTACCAGATGTTGCCTCTCAGCACTGTGGGCTCCTCCTGGGCTTGTCAGCAGGGACACATCACAGGTATCCCCAGCTGCTGCCACAACTCACCTACATCCACCACAAGTATACCCCAGTACCTGCAACCTAGGGATGAGTGCTCATCTCCTGGAGCTATCACCCACCCCTGGAAGGGCAGCCAGGGTACTCACATCTCCTAGAGCAGGTGTGTGCAAGGAGGGATTCACAAATGCCCAGAAAAGCGGGGGCCTGCAACCCCCGTCATGGACTATGGTTGTGGGGAAGCAACTGCTTGGGATTAATAATAAAAGGGAGTGTAGCAATCATAGAATACGAGGTTGAAAAGGTGTTACAAGCCAACCCAGAAGGTGAGGGTAACCTGTTTCCTAGAACTGAAAGAAAGACTTTCTAAACAATGTTAAAGTGGAGATATGAAGCACAGTTCTTTAATGAAAGCTTTCAGGTGCATGAACATGACTCTGCACACACTCAGGACAGAATTTCTACAGTTTTTATGAGATGAATTAATTAGTATATCTAGCAGGCATATCCAACAGGAGAACAGTTGCCCAGGTAACCCACTCTTAGGCCTTCCTCTTGGAGACTCTCCAGAGGCTTTTAGCCCTATATTTTTTTAATGTCTTCCAAGTGCTGGTACAAAAACCTGGTGTCCTTGTTAGAAATCCTTTTCTTGAAAATAAGACTAAACAAAATTCCAAGAAGGTGGCATAAATGTCTGAGAAAGAATAATGTACTATTCCAAAGTGTGTGAAAGTGTTGAAAATTTTACAGCTATATATTAAAATTTATAAAGCCACAAATATATAAAAATATATACAAAAAAAGAAGATATTTAGGCATCAAACCCAGGTTCTTGGTAACAAAACCCCTGGGTCAGACTAGAGTGAACTGACACTGAATGATTGGTGTTTATAAAAACATACATATGCATATATATATATATATATATGTAGAGTTTATTTTAGAACAAGTTGGTTGCAATGGAAATCAAGTATGTAGATGTTTTGGTTATTATTATCTAAAGTAACATAGCAATATAAAAGCATAAAAGTAACACCGAAGGAAATGTATAAGGAAAATGAAGGAAAGGAAAAAAGGAGAAAGATGTTACCACCCATGCACCTTGCAGCCAGCCTTGGTTGTTGCAGTTCCAATGTCTGTTTTCTGAAGTGGTGGTCACAGGCTGGATCTGTCAGGTGGTGAGAGAAGTCCACAGAAAACCCCAAGTNTAGTATATCTAGCAGGCATATCCAACAGGAGAACAGTTGCCCAGGTAACCCACTCTTAGGCCTTCCTCTTGGAGACTCTCCAGAGGCTTTTAGCCCTATATTTTTTTAATGTCTTCCAAGTGCTGGTACAAAAACCCGGTGTCCTTGTTAGAAATCCTTTTCTTGAAAATAAGACTAAACAAAATTCCAAGAAGGTGGCATAAATGTCTGAGAAAGAATAATCTACTGTTCCAAAGTGTGTGAAAGTGTTGAAAATTTTACAGCTATATATTAAAATTTATAAAGCTACAAATATATAAAAATATATACAAAAAAAGAAGATATTTAGGCATCAAACCCAGGTTCTTGGTAACAAAACCCCTGGGTCAGACTAGAGTGAACTGACACTGAATGATTGGTGTTTATAAAAACATACATATGCATATATATATATATATATATG
>VZRR01001900.1:916201-947016 GCA_013398015.1 Oreocharis arfaki
CCGCAGGATCTGCCTCTTATCAGCCTCTTCCCCTATCTTTTACAATACCAGCTTGTAGCCTGAGGTGGCTGTCATCAGCTTGCACCATGATTGAGACTTTAGCATTCCAGTCACTCACACTTGTGAATGCATTCTTCTCCCCAAACTTGTTTACTTCTCTTTAGATCTGGGATTGTTGGACAATAGTATCGCCTTTATCTTGTCTCAAGTTCTGTCACAGACCAAATTCCAGTCAGTAGGCATATTTGGGGAGGGGTGAGCTTTGGTGGTCCCAGATGAGCAGCCACTTCTTTGCACCATTTGTTACAAGGGGAGAAAAGTCCTCTGCTGATCTGATGTTTAAGTCATTAATCATTTCAGTCTGTCACAAAAGGACCTCAGGGATCATCTGCCTCAACCTTTCTTGACAAAAGCAGGATCTAGATAAGATAGCCCAGGACTCTGTCCAGCTGGATCTTAAAAGTGTCCATTGAAAGGGAATTAATCACTTCTCTGAGATTATTCAAATGGCTGATCATTCTCATTGTTAAAAATTTACTTTGTGTTCAATGGAAATCTTCCCAGGAGTAACTTTTACCCATCAACCCTAGTCTGTTTCCTGTGGCTCCTTGTAAAAAGAGTCCATTTACTTTGTAGCAATACTTTAAATACTGGAATCTGATGGTATTTATTTATGTGTATAACATTTTGCAACTGTCTGATAACGTGGTATATCTGCTGCATTGTTGATACTTATCCTAAATTTATAGTTCACTGATTGTTGATTAATTATATTTTGATAGTAAATCAGTACATCACTTTGATCCTTGGATCCATGCTGATCGGACTTCTTTGCCAGCCACAGTGCTCAAGCTATCTGGCTGAAGACTATCTCGCATGAATCATTCTAGCTGTGGAAATATCGCAGCTGCATTGCAGATATTTCTAGTTGGAGGGGCTCTAAATACACTGCTATTAAAACAAAAAAAATTAATAAAAGTACTATTTTCAATTTATTACTATCCAAATTTATATGAAATATGGCAAACAGAGACCAAAGTGTATAATTATGTATTGTAGAAAGTTTATTAGTATTTACCTAAGATTACACTGGTAATTTGATTTGTTTTTCAGACAGAAGAAATATCCTCTAGTTAGATTGTACAGACCTATGTGTCACATAAGCAGATGCACTTCCCCTCAGTGAAGTCGGTATTTTGAAGACAGTTCAATGATTATTGATGCCAAAGTCCAGTTCAGTCTAACAGACTGTTACAACATATATACACTGTGCTAAAGGTCTGATTTTTTAAATATATGCAATGGGAAATTCGAGGCATGTGGCCAAATGTGGAGGATCAGCCCTCTCTTTGGCCTGTCCGTCAGGCTGATCCCTCCTCCCTCGTGTGGGGCTCCTCCTGTGAGGAGGAGTCAGAAGGAGGGGTGGAAGTTTGAAGACCCGCCCACATTCTGGAAGGTTCTGTAGTGTTCGATGTTCAGTTGGTTGTGTTGTATGTCTATTACATTGTACCCCTCCCCTCCAGATTTTCGATTGGACCCTCAGACCCTCAGTTCCTCCCCTCGCGATCCCTGGTTGGTCAGACCCTGGACCCCACCCCCGTTCCGGGCTCCGTCTTAAACCCCTGCACGTCCCCTCTCCCTTCAGAGTTCTCCCTCAGAGCTCTCCGCTCCTAATCCCCGTAACCCTGTTGGTCAATAAAGGAGACTTTGAGAGACCCCCTCCCGCGCCTCTTTGCCTCTCCATCCGCAGCGATCGCGCCTTCCCTTCCGCCTCGCGGGGAGCCTGCACCATTTGGGTGAGGCACCCACCCGCTTGCCCGAGCCTCCTCCTTCCCTGGCTCCGGGGCCCCCTACGGCTGGCGTCTTCGCCGAGGCTCAGGAGACGCTCTGCGACAGCCAAATTCATGCATCTCCCATAGTTCAGCCCTTGAAATCTACTGAGGATTCAGCCTAATGAAGACTGGCACTGTCACATTGTCATGCTGCTCTTCTCCACTCTCTTATCATTGTTGTCTTTAACATTTCTCTGACATACTAACAGTTGTTCACTTGCCAGAATGTTCTTTCAAACTTTAAGTAGAAGAGATCATGAATCTGGCATCCTGAAGGGCTCAGTTTCACTGCAGTTTTTCAATACTACAGAAGAGCCAATGATGTAATGGAGAGAGGGGCAGAAGCAAAAGCTGTCATGTTTTCATTCCTCCATTAAAATTGCTTTATTTACAATACGCCACTAATGTAATTTAGCTTGGAACATGATCAAAATTAAACTTCATGTTTTGAACTAAAACTTAGGTTTTGGTCATGTTCCAAACAGAACTACACTAACAGGGTGCTGTAATACTGCAATGAATTTTAAATGATTCACTAGAATATAATGACCTTTTCTTCTGCTCTGATCTGAGCTGTGCTCCTCTCACCTAAACAGCATCCTAGATTCTCCCAGCATCAAGGTCACAGTCTGGATGAGAACGGCATTTCAAAAGAGTTAATTGGTGGCAAAAACATTGTTAACAAGACTATCGAGAAAATAAACGATGAAAAATCTCTTTTTGATTGTACAAAATATTGAATTCTCAAGGCGCAATCAATAATGAATTGATAAGGAAGTGTTACACCTTCTGAAAAAAAGTCACACAGATATTGCATCCATAGCAAATTTCAGGGAAATGGGAGACATTTTCTCCTTCTTGTTCTAACTGCTTTCCCATTCTTTATTTCAGTAAAAGTACTTGCCTGTGCAGCAGCTCTGGCCTTGTCATCTTCCAATCACTCTGCATGTAAAGAAATCAGAATATTCAAGTGAAAAAACAGGAGATATCAATGCTCTGGTTTTATTTTCTGAGGTTTTTTTTGTGCAGGGTGTCATGCGATTTTCTATGTGCCAGTTTGTGAAGTCATAGCAAATGACCACCCACAACAACAACAACAGCAACAACAAATAATAATAATACAAAAAAAGAAGACACTGACATACGTCTATATTTCCCGGTACAGCCTGAAGACTTATGGTCAGGCAGCCACCTGAGTATGTGACTACGAGTAGTTTACCCGTCTCATTCCTTCCTTTATCAGCTGAACAGAGCAGGCCTGAACTTTACCTTGACACTTCACTTTTGCATACCTTCTCTCTTCTTCTCTCTGTCCTCACCCATATGCTCCTCTGCACTTATTCTGCTGTTGTTTTAGATGAGAATCTTCAAAAGAAGTTTAATGATGATGAGAAATTATGAGAAATTTACCAATACTTTTTCTTATGACTTTGAGCAAGAATAATTTTGAAAAATGGTTTTAAATATTCATCTTTCTGAAGATTAGTAAAATTCATTACTTTTTCATTGAAAGGGTGTTCCTGAATATAATTACTTTCATATCACTATTAGACAAGAAACTGATATTATTTTTTTATCTCACTTTAGTATGAAACAACCCATCTTTTAAAAATTGTTACAATACAATTGTTATGCTTTACTCCTGAATTTAATGAAATTGCAAATAGATTCACAGAAAATCTCCAAACTGGTGTCAAGATATGAAAATATTCTAATATACAGTCACTGGACTAAGGTCAATTTTATTATAGCATTTAAAAAACAATTAAATGCTTCATATACAATGAAATCACATATCTAGATGGGGGTTTTAAATGTATAGAGTATGGTGCTGTTTCACTTAGTGATTTATAACACCTAAGCTATAGAAAACAGAACAAAACTCTTCTCTAGAATTTCATATTAGTAAATCAGACCTTGTATTTACCAAAGCTTCATCCTTTCCTATCCTTTCTCTTCCCTTCTCTTCTGGCAGGTCATAGTACAAGTTCAAGAAGAATTGGTCTGAATGCAAGGCAGTTAAAATGAGCAAAAGATTTATTATGGCTCACCTATCTTAAAATCCTCCAAAAGCTGACATCTCCTCAATTTCAAGTGGCTTTTGGAGTTGCAAGTTAACTTTACGAATTGCATTGGAAAGTTAGATAAATAGTGTCAGTAGAAAGTCAGATTTCTTTTGTAGTCATTCGATAGTATTATAATAGTGACAATTCAGGGATAGTTTCTAAAGCAAACTGGTGTGGTCAAAAACAAATGGTACTGCCATTATAGAAAAAGAGCCTAATTATTTGTTTTTACACATGATCTGGGGGTCAGTCTCTTAACTTCATGCAAAATGAAGCATATGACAAATACTTTTATAGGTTAATGTAAAGAAAAAGAATAACTTACAAAAAAGGAAAAAAATAGCAAACAGAAACATTAAAAAAAAAAAGTTAAAATTTAGCTGTGTCTTTCCTCTACCCAGTGAAACTCACTTTAAGCAAATACTGTATTAGGGAGTGAATTATCACATGAAGAATTTTTTCATTAGCAAGAACTGCTTTGTTCCGATAAACATGGCATAGAAAATAAAAATAAGGCAGTGACATGAAAAATGTACATTGTAGTCTACTGTTCTAGTACGGTCTTGACATGTAGTAGTTGAGTATGTACTTATCTTTTTTACATGTTTCGTAGTAAAACCAGAATCTTTATATACATCCAGTAAAAAAAACCAAAATAAACCCTGAACTAAAAAGAACAATCCAACCAAAACCAAACCCCCCAAACCAATACATTTTTCACTCTCTCTGCATACTCCACAGAGAACAGACTGCAATCTGGCCATAAAAGATGCAGCAGAACAGAGTGACTTCAATAGCTAAAAAGAGTTCCTTTAAACAAGATGAATTATTTTGGTTTTAAGAACTCTGTTGGAAGCTAAAACAATAGACTCAGTAGCTTAGTAGAAAAAATAATTAAAATGAGTGTCATCTATAGAGACTTTTTGTTCAGAGATGAAGGTCATTTTCCTCTCTCTCAGTTCAGCTGCACCAATGGGGAGGAGCAGCTGGCGCTGGTGTCCATGGCAGTCGCCAGCCTGTGCTGAGGAGTGGCTGGCAGTGCCCACTGCTGTAGGTGGTGGGAAACAGCCACTACAAGCTTCAGCAGCTACTGTGGCATACCCTGATGCTCATTATTTGGAAACATTACAGTTTTACCCAAGTAGATGGGCATTCTTAGCCAGAAGTCAAATACTAAGGCCTTTACAAAATCTGAGTTCTAAAATGAGTTGTATTTCCAAGAAGAATTGTGTTTTCAACTCAGATGTCTGTCCCCTCTGCATGTAGCTGACTATGTTCAATTAGCAACTTTAAATTTGGTGAAAGTCTAGAGTTTTTATTCTTTAGGTAAGTGGATTCTCTTGATGATTTCCATGTCAGGACGGCAATACATGAGTGTAAATTTTTTTTTTTCACAGTTTAATTTTTCAGTACAAAAAGCGCGAGCTATTTCAGTGTTGAATTACTGCAGTTTTTGCCAGTCTCTCATTATGGATTGAAGGGAATAGTAGTGAGTATTACCAATTTGCCTGGGTATGAGAGAGGTTCCTTTGTTTAAGTAGAAAACAGAAAAATAAGGGTAAGAAGAAAGCATATGTATTTTAAAGGCCATGATTAATCTGAGCTGTCTTCACTTTAGATGTCCAGACATTAGAGTTTATTTAATTTATTTTTAATGTCAAGCTAAAGGAGACAACCTCTACGTACTTCCAGAAGATATATACATACTTATCATACACACATACATACATATATTTATACATATATATAGTCCTGGAATTTAATGATTCAACCTTTGGAATTACATATTTTCTCACTTGTCAATAAATAAAGAATAAACTACAAACTTAAATTAAACCAAATTTTGGATAGCCAGATGGTGAGATAAATCCCATGCTCTGAGTAAGAATATTAGCAGATATACACTAATATATGAATATCAGTCTAGCTTTAAATTGTTTGCCGTCAAGACTGTTTTATATTTTCTTTTTGTTAGCTTAAACACTTAATTTTTAATAAAATGGCTAAGAAACATAAATAAACTCCTACAATTTTTTTTTCTTTTCCCAGCACATGTAACACCTTCAGTTTTGAATACAGGTTGTCATGCATTATTACTTCCTAAAATAAACTATTTAAAGTAAATTATTTAACTATTCCTTTTAAACATGAAAATTTGACTCCAGGAGGTGGGATGAGAGTAAATATATCAGCATTGAAGAGGATATCAGGGTAAGAGAAAGTTATCAACAAAAGTGAATATAGTAGCTCCAAACTGTTCACTGCAATAAAGACATCCCCACTTTGTATGATAAACCTTCAGAAGCTGTCTTGTTTATGCAACTGGAAATTCAGTGTTCCCTGGATGTGGGAAAGATAACTCGTGACAAGGGATTTTTTTCTAGCTACTCTGAACACTTATTTTAAGTAAATTGGATACCAAAAAAACCCCTATTGTGACTAAAAGCTTGATTAAAAAATTGTATAAACAAATAAATAAAACTTAATAATAAATTTAGTGCTAAAACTTGTATGCTAAACAGAAGAGAGGTATGGTAATCTTGGCTGGAGACCAAATTGTGTAGGCTGATTTACAGTCCTCCTGTTCAGGTCTGGTTTTAGAGAAGAA
This sequence comes from Oreocharis arfaki, assembly GCA_013398015.1. NCBI lineage: Eukaryota > Metazoa > Chordata > Aves > Passeriformes > Paramythiidae > Oreocharis > Oreocharis arfaki. Next base: position 922,708 of record VZRR01001900.1, read on the forward strand.
CCACTTTTTAGAGAAGCAGTTGAATTCAAAACATAGAAATTACAGTTTTTAGAGTGTGAAACTATAGTGCCTGCAGTGTGCTCTGTGGAATGTCAGGAAAACAAGTGGAGCATTTGGATGTATAAACTCTTCTGTGTGAGCTGGACAGAGGCACACATGGCTCAGCCTTGTGCTGTTTGCTCTTTGGGATTGATTCATGCTGAAAATCTCCCAAGCAATATTCATGTTTTATCACTGAGTGCAAGCTGGGGTGGTCCAAAACAGAGTTAACAGCTCTGCAGTATGAACAGTCAAAATTTTAAGTTATTAATTGCCTTTTTGTCTTCAACTGAGCATACTTAGTTCAGTTCTCCTAAAGGTTAGTGTTGTGGTGCGCTCCCCATAAACTGGGCACGGCCACCTTCTCCCCTCCCACCTTGTGTTTTTCCCCTCCCACAATCCCTCCCATCGGCTCTGTACCCCCGGCCCGCCAAATTCAAACCCCACGTCCCTGCAGCATTGGGTGTTCTGCATCTTCCCCTGCCCACTCACAGGGGTGTAACTGTGAGTGTGAAACGCATTGTCTCGCTTCTCCTGGCACGACCCCGGTGCCATAATAAGCCCCACACCACCTCGAGAAGCCCCTCCGCCTCGTCTCTGCTTCCTCAGCGCGCCTGTACCATCGGTGGGTTGGGCGAACCCCTGCTGGAACTTTGCCGGCCTTCCCGCGCCTCCGAGCAGTCCGGTCAGCCTCTCCCTGGACCAGATGGGTGCTTGGCACTGTAGCCGGCAGTGCTGCGGCAGGTTAGAAAAACAAACAACCATTTTCCACTGAAATTTCAGATTTTTTTTTCTATTTAGTGCTTGTTTACTCCAAAATGTCTGCCACATCACAAATACTTCTTCTGACACCACTGTCCAGGAAATGATCTTTAGGCTTCAGCTAGTTCAACTTCTGCTGCTCTGAGGAAAGACAAGGCACAGAGCCATTCATGGCATTCCCATCTTACTCAGTTCTCAGCCTGAATGTCAATTTCAGCAACTAGCTCTGAGCTTCTTATATCCAGTAGGACCCATATGATGGCACTACAAATTATTTCTCCAGCTTTTTTACTCTAAAAACACTGTGTGCCAGCAGTCAGAAATTGACGTACCTCCAGCCAGAAAACAAAATCTAGTGAAGAATCAGCTACTCCTCCCCAAATGAATGTGGAAAGATTTGCTTCAAAATACAGACACATACATTTAAACCATACATGTAGATGTAGTGTGTTTGATATTTAATGTCTCACTACAACCACTGTTTAGGCAACTGAATTGGGATCCTGGTCAAAAGAGTTAATAGATTCTAGGGGCTGCTTTGGACCAGCCAGCTGAAGCACAATTTGATTGTCTCAATATGTGTGCAATACCAATGGATATCCAAGACATCTTCATGGAGCTGGCAGGTACGCCACACATCTGTGTATGAACCTATGCCTCAGACCATAAATGATCCCAGCATGTCTCACACAACACTAGGTGTTTATGTTTAGGTAACAAGTTCAAGTCTTATTTCAGATTGAGCTTTAGGTTTTGTTGCATCACAGTCTGCATCATCTGCAGACTCTGTAGTTTGTGACAATACCAAGTCTACGAGCTACAGTGGGAGTTCAGATATGGAGCATACAAGGCTGACGTGTTACCCAGCGGTCAAAATTTAGGGGTCTTAAGAAATGACTCAGGGAATATTTGACACTTGAATCAGTGAGCAATATACTGACAGGATTGAAGATGCAAATATCTTCAGATATGTTATTTTTCCTAGTAAATCAGAATTACTAGTAATATTAAATGCAGTGCTGTTCTGCCAGACAGATAAGACTCACAGCATGGTTAAGACTGCTGACGTAATACTGTTCCAAGGCAAAGAGGTTTTTATCCACTTATGTATTTAATAAGATCCAAATGTGTCAGAGTTTTCATCAGGTGATTAAGTTCTGGCAGATTATTCTAAGAAAAGTACCTCCATGAAATTTCAAACATTGTATTCAAAAAAATCATCACAAATACTTAAAGTTGTTTATTCATCCATTAGGCAACTGGATTTCTCTCTCCATAAAAAAGAGAATCAAAATGCCAGTCAGCAATCACATTGTTAACACTTCAGATCAGGAAAGAACAGTGGAATGACAATATTACTATTCTGTAGGTTATGACTACAGTCAGACTAATACAATCAAAACATACTGCTTCAAAGATCAAAATATTCTTCAGTACAGAAGACAAGTTGAGAACATGTAAGTGGGACATTTGTCAAAGATAAATCATTCTGACTGTCTGTGACAGGGTTTATTTGACACAAATATCAATTATATGAATTGCATATCACACCCACTAAAACATTAAAATAATATGTAGTGATCAGATTTCATTAACTCCTGCAAGGTTTTGGGTTAGTGTGCAGAGATTAGACTCCCAGCCATATGCTCTGGGCACAAGATAGAGGACTAGAATAAGCACAGGTTGACCTTAAATTATTTTTCTGACTGTTTATAATTTTGAGTTGTTTGAAAGCAGTGAGTTAGACATTCAAAAGTAAGAAAGTATTGGGAATGAAATTAAATGGCAGAAAATTTTTTTTAGCTTTTCATCAAAGATGCAAGTGTTCATTTAGGATCAAGTTTCAGCAAAACACTTTATATTTTATATTTTATTTATGTTTAAACCATATTTTCTGTAGAAATATTATTTATAAAGGGAAATAAGGAGGACCCAGGTAACTGCAGGTCTCAGTGCCTGGGAAGATCATGGACTACCTCCTTCTGGAAACTGTGCTAAGGCACATGGAAAATAATTAGTTGATTGGTGACAGTCAACATGGCTTCACCCGGGTGAATAAGGTCTGACAGATTTGGGGTAACTGCAGTGGTGGACAAGGGAAGGGCAATTGACATCATCTACCTGGACTTGTGCAAAGCATTTGACATTTTCCCACATGATATCCTTGTCTCTAAACTGGAGAGACATGGATTTGATGGATGGACCAATCAGTGGATAAAAAACTGTCTGGATGTTTGCACTCAACGCCTTGATGGCCAAATGGAGACCAGTGGTGTTCCTCAGAGGTCAGTTTTGAGATCAGAATTTTTTAACATCTTTGTTGGTGACATGGACAGTGTCCAAGAGTGCACCCTCAGCAAGTTTTCCAACGACACCAAGCTCTACCATGGACTGGAGGGAAGGGGTGCCATTCAGAGGGACCTTGACAGACTTGAGAGGTGGGCCTGTGTGAACCTCATAAAGCTCAAAAACGCCAATTGCAAGGTCCTGCACATGGGACAGGGCAGTCCCAGGCACAAACACAGTCTGGGCAGAGAATGGATCAAGATTAGCCGTGTGGAAAAAGACTTCAGGGTGTTTGTGGATGAAAAGCTCAACATGGCTCGGCAATGTATGCTTGCAACCCAGAAGGCCAATCACATTTTGAGCTGCATCAGAAGCATGGCCAGCAGGTCAAGGGAGATGATTCTCCCTCTCTTGCTCTTCTGAGATCCCACTTGGAGCACTGTGACCAGCTCTGGGGCCCTGTGGTGGGTTAACACCAGCTGGATGCCAGGCACCCACCAGAGCCACTCTATCATTCCCCTCTGCAACTGGACAGAAGACAGATAATGTAAAGAAAGGTTCATGAGTTGAGAGAAGGACAGAGAGATATCACTCACCAAATACCAGTACAGGTAAACCAGACTTGACTCAGAGGTCTGAACCTATACTAGTACAAACAAAATCAGAGCAGGATAATGAGAAGTAAACCCAAACCTTAAAAACACCTTCCCTTCTTACATGTCCCTCCTTTCCATCTCTACCTTCTCCCCCTCAGCAGTGCAGGGAAATGGAGAATGTGGGCTATGTTCACTTCATCACACATTTCTATTTCTGCTCAGGGAGAGGAGTCCTTCCCCTGCTCCAGAGTGGGTCCGTCCTGTGGAAGACAATTCACGAACTTCTTTAGTGTGAGTTCATCCCATGAGCAACAGTTCTCCATAGACTGCTGTAATGTGGGTCACCCTTCCACAGGGTACAGTCCTTCAGTCACAGCCTGCTCCAACGGGGGTTCCTCTACAATTCCTAGTCAGAAACCTGCTCCTTCATGTGTTCCCCTCTCCACAGGTGTGCAGGTCCCTGGCAGGAGCCTGCTCCAGCATGGGTTTCCCATGGGTTCACAGGGAATTCATGTGACATTTACCTGCTCCAGAGTGGGTGTCCTCCATGGGATGTGGGTAGATCTCTGCATGCCCGTGGTCCTCCTTCGGCTGCTGAGGCACAGCTGCTTCACCACAGTCTACACAATGGGCTGCAGGGAAATCTCAGCTCTGGCACCTGGAGCATCTCCTCCCCCTCCTGCTCTACTGGCCTTGGTGACTGCAGAGTTTTTTCTCTCACATATTTCTACTCTGCTCTTCTCTGGCCTCAATTACATCTGCACAAGATTTTTTTTCCTTCTTAAATATGTTATCACAGAGGCATTACTATGATTCCTGATTGGCTCAAACTTGGCCAGAGTTGGGTCCACCCTGGAGCCAGCTAGCATTGGCTTTGTTGGACATGGGGAAACTTATGGCAGCTTCTCACAGAAGCCACTCCTGTAGCCCACCCACTACCAAAACCAGGCTCCCAACACAAGAAAAACCTGTTGGAAACAGTCCAGAGAAATGGACCACCCATGGAAACAGGCTGAGAGGACTGGGGCTGTTCCAGCTGGAGAAGACAAGGTTTCAGGTGGAACTTGTTGTCTTTCAGTTCCTAAAGAGAAATTACAGGGAAAATGGGGACAGACTTTTCACAAGGACGTGCAGTATGAGGGACATCAGCTTTAAACGGAAAGAGAATAGGTTTAGATTAGATGTTAGGAAGAAATTCTTTACCGTGACATTGGTGAGACACTGGAACAGATTGCTCAGAAAGGTTGGGCACCCCCCATTCCTGGAAATGTTCAAGACCAGACTGGATTGGGGTCTGAGTAACCTGGTCTAGTGGAAGGTTCCCCTGCCCATAACAAGGGGGTTGGAGCTGAATGATCTTTAATGTCCTTTTCAACCCAAACCATTCTATGATTCTATGATTGCTTAAACACACAAATAATTCAGCAATTAGGACACAAGGCAGAAATGTGGCACAGGCCATTTCATATTCTGCTGTTCAAGCATTCTGAATAAGAAGTATGGGATGATTAGCTCTTGTCATCCCTGGCTTAATTTACCAAGTTATGTGAATAATTAAATATTAAGAAAGGAACAGAAGACTCACTGTTGAATTCCCTAAGCTGAATAATCACATGCAAGAAAGGTTAAAGAAGAATTTTTTTGCTTAGAAAGTAGAACAGAGAACTATGAAAAAACTTGTGATATACATGAGTGATGTGGGGAATATTTTTTTTTTTTAGAATGCAAACTCTTTCACATGTATACAAATGATGTTACAGCTAAAAGTCTGAGGTCAATCAAAAGGGACTTTAGAGCCGTGAGAAGAGTGCTAAAAAATTTGGGAGTTCAGGTAATGTTGTCTTCAATTCCCACAGAAATGGGGGAAGGCCTTGGTAGAAGCAGATGAGACCATTACATCAATATCTGAATGCAGGACTGGTGTCTGTGCCATAATTTTGGACTTTTGAACTGCAGAAGAGCCTTCAAGAGAGAAAATATATTGGGGCCTGATAGGATCCCTCTGACCAGATGAGGAAAATGAATCTGTGGGATCTAGATTGGTTGGTACATCGGGATGTAATTTAAGAAGTTAAAATGCTGTGTCCTGCACCTAGGACAGAGTAATACCCAGCACAAGTATAAACTGGGAGATGAGTGGCTGGAGAGAAGTCCTACAGAAAGGGATATGGGAGTGTAGTCTGACAGCAGGCAAATCCCATCCTGGTGTGCATCAAACTCAGATTCCCCAGCCAGTCAGAAGAGGAGATTATCCTGCTGTATTCAGTGTTGGTGCAGCCTCATCTCGAGTGCTCTGTGCAGTTCTGGACCCCGCAGTTTAAGGGTCTGAAGGTCTTTGAATGTGTCCAGAAGAGGTCAACAAAGCTGCTGGCAGGGCTGAAAGGAAAGTCCTATGAGGAGCAGCTGAGGACTGTGGATTTGTCTAGTTTAGAGAAAAGAAAGCCAGGGGATGACCTTACTGCTTCCTGAGGATCAGATGTGGGGCGAGAGGTGCTGCTCTCTTCTCTCTGTTATCCAGAGAAGTGTGGAAATGGTTCAAAGCTTCACCAGGGGAGACTTAATCTGGACATAAGGAAGCATTTTTTTATTGAGGTTGACTGAGGTGGTCAAACACTGGAACAGGCTTCCTAGAGAGGTGAGCAATGTCCCAAGCCTGTCAGTGTTAAAAATGTATCTGGACTATGCCATTGATAACATGCTTTAGTGAACCCTGAATTGGACAGGCAGTTGGACTAAATCATCACTGTAGGTTTCTTCCAAGCAAAATATTCTATTCTATTCTATTCTATTCTGTTCTATTCTATTCTGTTCTATTCTATTCTATTCTATTCTATTCTATGAAATAATTCAATAACAGAATTAAAGAAAAATAGAACCCATTTGGATACAATTCTTAATATAACTGTGAAGATCTTTGCCAAAAGATCTTTTTGATACCAGCAGCATAAATTGATTCAAAGTAGTTTTAAACTTATTCAATTAGGAGAATGTATTGATCACTACAAAGTGCAGTTGGCTGAGTCCAATTTTCAGGTCACTAAACTTGGCTAGTGAACAGAGGGTATACAAAGGGAAGTCTTAAACTACACTTGGCCTTGCTTTTATGCTTCTCTTAAACACATGATGCAACATTAAGTCATGCAAAGAATACAGAGCTAAACAGGACTTTGGTTTGATTTGTTTTGGAACTTTGAATTCTTTTCACTAAAAGGAAGGATTTTATGTTCGCAGTCTATTTCCTGGATTTGAGTCTGCAATGTAGTTCACTGAAGCACTCCTGAAATAAGTCGTCCTAAGAATGATTGATATGTAGTTACGTTATATACACGGCCTTCATATATGGAGCTGTATAATGGGTAGTCCATTGTCTTTTCTTCTTCTCTCTCCCAACTGCCCTTACCTTTCCCTTCCTTGAATATCTGTAATATTTGTCAAAGAGAAAGGAAGATAGATTATTTCACGTCTCCTCCTCAGTGTAACACAAGATTTTCTCAAAAATGCTGCTGCCCAAGTGCTGCAGGGAGACAAGGATTTTAATGAGCCATTAGAGCATGCAGGATTAATAAGATATTAATCAAATGTAGATGACCTGCAGAGAATGAATAATATATTGGGAAAGACTGCCAAGAATAATAAAAACCAAATGAACAAAATGGAGATGAAGATTATGGCGAATTATCTTGAAAATCACGAAAGAGTAGAGGCACTTGGTTCCTGACCATATCTTAAAATAAGGACTTGTTTCCTGGGCAACTTCAATACTGAAGTTAATTTTCTGGATTAAAAAAAATAAAGAGGCAACAATGCCATCACCGGCTCTTGAATCTGATGCCCTAATTTGGTTATATCAAAAGCCCATATTAATAACTCAACTGGTGGATTTAATGTCTTTAATGACCTTGATTCTGAAGTGGGTTGAGAAATAAGATCTTCCACTGACATTGGTATTTGTTGTGATAGTGGAACATCAGTCAGAACTGGGATGTCTACTAGTAATTGAAAAGAAAATTGCATTTTTAGAAATAAGTAACAGTTTATGGAACATAACCAGACCCTGAAAGTTATTGCTATCATTGCACCAATATTATAAATTGTAATAATTATACTGCCCAGTCCATGATGTGTTAAAATCTGGAGAGAAATATGATTATCTTAATTTTTCAAGCAAAGGTAATTTCTCTTCTAATGAAACATTCCCTTTTACTGGAAACTTGTAATAGTTGGCATCAGTAACATTGACATCAGCAGGGAATTTACACAAGGATCCCAGGATTCAGCTCCTACTCAGAGTTCAGTGACTTCTTGAAGTGACTAACACAGATTAAGGACATTTCACTTCAGAATTTTACATTTCAAAAAAGATTGTCTCTATTTATAAAGTGATCATTCCCTTTTTTATTAATAAAATAATTTTTAGAGACATGAAGAAGTCTTAAAAGTCATTGTGGTTGAAGTGGAAGTGACTTATAGTCACTTACAGTGACTGTAGTGTATTATAGTGACTTATCCTTCCACAGAAAAATAGGAACTACTTCCCTGTCCCTGTTTATCTCTGTAGAATATAAAGTACTGACCTGTATACTAAGTGCTTTTGCACATCATCTGACATAGTTTTGTTGTCACTCAACTTTCCTTATGTCCAAGTATTTAAAATTTTCGATTATGTAAGAATATACCTAAGTGGCACAATACTGAGTGGATAAATAAGCTGTTTCTAAATCATTCATCTTGTGTACCAGAAACTGTCTAAACATATTAGCCAGTCAATGATTTAATATGTTTTTTTTTTCAAGAGTTCAGAATAAGTGAATGAATACAGTGGTTTATTAACTTTTATATTATGTGATCAACTAGGTTTTAGGAAGTCAATATTATTTAGTACATATCAATAATTCAAGTACTGCTAAATAAATGAGACAATGAGGTTTGAATATGTAGCCTAAACAGCAAAATAGCACTAGATTTCAAAATTTAATATTTTAGTTTCATTGCCCAAAAGACTAGGAAAAAAAATCTGCTTTTTTTACTAGATTCTAAATGCAGGTGAAAGAGTTAAATTCATACAAAACAGGCAGTCAACGTCTACAAGATTTGCAAATCTAGCTCTGCATAGACGACAGATTTAGATATGCAAGATCAAATTTCAAAAGGTCTTGTATTTTGGGGGTGTCAACCATCACAAATCACTCATGCAAGCTTTTCTGATGACAAAGCATTAAATACGTGGTTTAAAATTCACGTCATTAGATGTATATGCTGCAATCAGACATTTCCTGTTCATGAAAATACTTATAATTAAAGAGAGAAAAAAATGTATGTCAGCTGCCAGATGTGCTATTTGCTTATACAGTGCATACCATAGACAGGGTGAGAAGTATAAGATATATTTTGTCTTTTTACAAACTATCACTTTTAAGAGTTTTGAAAGCAGTTGTCTTCATAATGATCATCATCTCAGAGCTGCAGGAATACACAATTTTCTATCCTCTAGTGGCTTAGCTTATTATGCTTTAAGTGCTATGCAAAATCATCTTTGGCACTACTTTTCAAGGCAGTTGCATAAGAGATTGTGGCCATGAAGGGTTGCAGGTGGCACAATCCCTTCTCCAAGGAGAAAGGCACTGCAGACTGATAGCCCCAAGAGAGGGGTAGTGTGTGCGGCAACACCAGGCACAGAGCATTTGTCTATATTGTCCGGAGAAAAGTGAACTCGTTTTACTAGAAAGGGAGATCAGAGTTTGAGAGATAACTGGGACCTTTCAAAATGAGATCACTCACTGGTTGGAAATGCAAAGACTTTATGCCCTCCTGATTTTGCTTCAACAGTGAACACATCTCATAAGCCTTCAGTTTAGAAATAAAAGCTACTTCATTCTCCTAAATTGAAACCCTTTTCCAAGTTTAGTGGTGTTTTCACCACATCTGTCTTACCTTCCCAACTCCGTGTTCATAGTTTTCATATTAATACTAGGTTAAATTCATAATTTCTTGAAGCATACAGATGTCTCTAACTATGCATTTTCTTTGAATCCTTAGTAAAGACTTAATAGTGAGATACCTGAAGAGATCAGCTTCAGTTAATAATTTGCAGCCTAAAAGAAATTCACATTGCTTTTCAACTCCTTGTAGTCTTCTTTTATCATTGGCTGAGTGTGAAAATATCACTATCAGGAGTTAACGCAGACATACTATTACATTCACCTTCAGTCACCCACTGCCATCCCCTCCCTACATGGCAGCCCAGAGGCGAAATACACAGCTAAAAAAGGAAACACTTCACAATGTTTAGAGACATTCAAACCTCCTCAAAACTTGAAACAATTCCCATAAAAGGACATCTGAAGTTTGAATAGTCACTTAGTTAAATATGCACATCAATGTTTTGACTAAGCAGAAGCAGTCTCAAGATTTGCTTCATAAAAAAAGCAAATCCAAAATCTATGAGAAACAGGATGCATTTCAGGCTGATGCAGATCAAATATAACGAACCAAAATCTCATATTCCAGACAAAAAAATCCAACAAGATTTGTCTTCCTTGAAAAAAATTCTCTATAAGTTATTTCTCTGTAAAATTACGTATGCTCCAAAACATGGGCTTATAAGACACTTTGCCTTGATGATGGAGAAATAACCTCATGACGGCTTGTGTTAATTTGAGAACTTCATCTGAGAGCCATTTGAAAACATTAGAACTGCTAAAGAAATACACTTTCCCTCCGTTATCCTAATATTATTTTGACTAGAGTAAGTTGTGGACTTGCAGCTGTCCAGGGATAAAGCTGTTGTCATAAGCTGTTATGTAGTGATTAGATTGGTTTACCTGCAGTGCTTATCTGCAATGCTGAACTTCAGTGCTCCAGTGAAACAATGTCCTCATTTATTAAACTAAGATGATTTTGCACACAGTTGATATCTTAAATTCTATAAATTTCTTCCATGTCTCTTGATGGAAGAAAAAAACTGAAACTCTACAAACAACAGGTGGGATTTCCAGAACCCACCTTAAAGCACAGATCTATGGTTTTAAAAGAGTGATAAAAACGAGGAGTGGGATCAGGATACCCAATGATTTTCTGAAACAGAAGAGAAAAGAATGTGTTTGACTGACATTTTTTCTTTCCCCAAAATAAAAGTTCTTTCACCTACATCTCACACAAATAACATACTGAACCAAATCAAACTTTCTGGTTTGTGATATATGTATATATAAAAAATGAAAATATCTCTTGGAGAAAATATATATTATGGGATTGATCAGCCCAGGTAAGGAGAGACTGCTGCCGCTCCATGTTCCCATGTCCAAGCAAGGCTGAAGTGCATGTGCACACTGCATACATATACACCACACATATACACATAACATGTCCGGCCACACAGATCACAGGCAGACACTCAGATCATTCACACAAACACAGCACTAATGGCCCCCATCCTGCTGTCCTCTCTGGCTGAGCAGGATGGAATCCATTAGTGGAAGTTCATATACCTGTGTATGAGGTAGATCAGCTGCTGGACTCAGACCCTCAGTCTGCCATGCGGATGTCCCAGACCTGCTGCTAGCACCTCACATATACAAGCGTGTGTGCACATGCACACAATGACACAGAGCGGGTCCAAACTCCCCCAGGCCTCATAGTCAATGTCCCCGTACTCTCACCCTCAGCAATATACAGGCACCCTCACATACTTAAGGACTGACTCATCCCTCTGGTTCCTTAGGCCACTGGACTTACTCATTGGCTCCAACTTTGCTTGCTGTCACTCCAGTTGGTGCACCAAGGACACACGGGCCCTCTGATCCATGGTCTGGTTCCAGTTGCTGCACTCAAACCCCAGTATACACCCAGGTGCACCAAACAGAGAGTCTTCACCCAGGGAAAACAGTTACAGAGGAATTAAATAAGAGGATAGGCACAGGGCATAGCGGCAGAAATGTATTTACATGCGGCTGGCCCTCTTTATTCTTTTACCCTTCTATTTCCCATACGTGTTGCTCCCCAAATCTTTAATTTCCTTCCCTTCACACTTTTGGTTCCTCCCCTAAATGCCTCATAATAAATCCTGTCTAATCTCAAAATATTCCTCTCCTTCATCCCATTATATGTCTCACCCTCAGGCTCCAAATTCTGCTCAATGCAAAAGGTGACCTGAGGAGCTGGCCCCAGCGACTCCTAGTGATGGGTTTCCCACCTGGACACTAGGGCTTGAGAGTCCCCTGGGTCAGACGTGGGAGGGACCCAGATAATGTGCTTCCTCCTCCAGAGTCTTAATTTGGATTCTCACCTGCCATTGTGCTCTGTGAGGGGCCTGGCAGTATCATAGCACACAATTATTTGGGCTATCACTGGCCAAACTATGTTCATTTTACTCCAGTGAGCCAGCGTCTTTTCTGGGATGTAGGACAACTGACTTTTCTTCCTGTCTTTGGGAATTTGAACCCAATTTCTGAACTTTACAAACTTCCCATCCTTTACCCCTACTACTACTACTATTAATACTACTACTACTACAGTTATTATTATTATTTATTATTATTATTTCAGGTAGAGTGCTTGGAGTTTTTCCTCCTAAGATATTTTGGTGCTAGCAAACTCTGAAGCAGTCAGCAGTTGTTTTTATTTGTTTCCATTGCTTTTTTATCTCTTACATTATTTTTATATCTCATGTATTTTTTTAGCCATACCATAATGCAAGGATTGTCAACTTCATTCCTTCTCGTAATAGTTAGGTAAAAAGTCCTTTCATGGTATCAATTTTTTTTTTTTTAATGACTCTGAAGTGGAAAATTATGCCCAGAGTGCCTCCCAATTCCAGAAAAGCATTTAATCATAAGCAAGATTCCATTTGTTTTCAGAAATGTTAACATTAATCTAACTTCATCATAACATTAAGTGCATCACTAAATCATGCACATATTTTACATTAGACATGCTCAAATTCTAAACTGTGTAGAAATGAGCATCTGGGACAAAGTCTTAACTTTGTAGTTTTAATTATCTTATATAGTCAGTACAGATTTAGGAAGTGGGGTACACAGTTTTAAGTAGCTGTGATTTAATTAACATTTCACATTGAATTTATTTTAAAGTGAATGATTCTTTTAAAGACATTGTTTGGTAAATTTCTGCAGGAACACTTTTGCTAGCAGTAACGTACCAATGGCATGCAAGTATTTTTAAATGGAGGAAACATCAGGATATGATTCAGTCACACGACAAAATAGTAAAAATTTTAATATTTAAATTCCTTATTTGCATGGCCTTGGTGTGCTAATATGAGGGATTAATGGATGGAAAAATTTACAGTGAGTACTTTAAAACCTAGTCAGTCTTCACAGAATATGGTAAGATAAAATATTCACCTATATGAAATAACACATGAAAGCATTTCTACATATCTACCTTTTTCTGGTCCCTCCATGTGCATAAATACAGAAATGATGTCATGCACTAAGTCTATAATTACTTTGAAGTGTTTCATTTTGGCGGTTACTTATCTTTATTTCAGTTTAACGTGTAAGTTTAGAACAAGTTCAAGACAAATCAATATTTGATCTTATACTGAAGAAAATTCTTTGTAATGTCTAAAAGATATTTCATACGAAAAATGGAGGAAGGAGGCATTATAAAGATTATGTTTTGGTTTTATGGCAAAGAACACATTTATCCTCTTTAAGTCTTACGGTAAATTGTAGTTTTCAGAAATGTCTGCTCAGAGATCTTGCTGGACACAGAGGTAAGACTGACCAGTATGCAGTTCTTCAAGTCTTCCTTAGTTCCCCTTTTAAAACGGGGATTATGTTTCCCCATTTCCAGTCAGTGGGAACTTCACTGGACAGATGCAACTTCTCAAATATGGCAGATAATGCTTTAGCCCCTACTTCTGACAGTTCCCTCAGGACCCATAAATGTATCTCATCAGGTCCCATGGACTTGTGCACCTTAGATGGTCTTGAACCTGGTCTTCTCTTACAGCAGGGGGTTCTTCAGTCTCTCCTTGACTGTGACTTAGGTGGTGCGGCTGGAGCCCTTGCTGGTGAAGATCAAGGCCAAAAAAGCCTACCCCATATCCTGAATAAGCAAGCATATGGTATCCTTACAGATAGAACACACATTTTCACTGGTCTTTCTTTTTTGCCAACATATCTACTGAAGCTGTTCTTGCTGCCATTGACATCCCAGGCCATGTTTAAATCTGATTCTTGTCTGCCTGGACAATTTCTCTGCATTCCTCCCAGACTGCCTGTCCTTGCTTCCACCCTCTGTAGGCTTTCTTTTCGGGCTTGTATTTCTCCAGGAACATCCTGTTCATCCGTGCAGGTGGTCTGGTGGTTTTTCCTGACTTCGTCTTTGTCAGGATGCATCACTCAGAGAAGGTGATCCTTGAATATAAACCAGCTTTTTTACTCGCCGACAAAACGGCCCCTCTTCCTTTCAGGGCTTTACTCTGTGATATTCTACCAAACAGATCCTTGAAGAGGCCAAGGTCTGCTCTCCTGAAGTCCAGGGTAGTGAGCTTGTTGTATGCCCTCCTCACTGCCCTAAGGATCTTGAACTCCACCATTTCAAGGTCACTGTAGCTAAAGCTGCCTTGAGCTTCACATTCCCACTAGCACCTCCTTGCAGAAGAGAACAAGGGCCAGTATAGCTTCTCTGTCATTTGGAGAACGAAGTCATCAGCAATGCATTCCAGGAATTTCTTGGATTGCTTATGCCCTGCTATGTTGTCCCTCCAAGAGATTTAAGGGTCTCCCACAAGGACCAGGGCTTGTGGCCATGAGGCCACTCCTATCTGTCTGTAGAGGATCTCATCTGGTTGGGTGGCCTGTAGCAGACCCTCAGATAAAGTCATCTGTCCCTGCCCTTCCTTTAAAGCTGACCCATAAGCTTTTGATTGGCTCCTTACCCATCCCCAGCTGAAGTTCCATGCACTTCTTATGATAACCTTCATTTCTAGTGAGGAACTCCTGCAACTCCTGAGAAATTACCCTGTGAAAAACGAAGTTTATAACTCAGGATATCAGTGCCCACTTGTTAGTCCAAACTGGAACTAAAGACCAATATTTCAAGTTTATTCTCAAGCTGTGTTCCAAGGTTGAACTGGAAATGTATTCTAAATTATTTTTAATTGTTTAATGTGTCTTTCCAGTGCAAAAACAGTGTAAAAGGAAAATCTTCTTTAAAATCAGAACATTCGTAACCGAATTCAAGAACCAGTAGAATGAAAGACAAAAGTTGAAAATTTTCTGATATTCATGGTTTTTCTGGATTGTCTTCTGTTTTCATCCATGGGTAGTGACTCGAGTTTATTCCTAGGGAATAGTGTGTTCTTGGCAACTGTCATTATGGGAAAATATCAGGAAGAGTTATTCAAGAGCACAGGGAGTTATGAAAGGCATGAATCATGGGATCTACCAGCGTGAACTTAATAACACCTGCAAAATAATTTTCTGGGGTCAACTAGGTACTGAAGGTGATATGGGATTTCTGGGGGGCTTTGGGTATTTTGGGGTTTTTGTCTGTTTGTTTGTTTGTGTCTGGCTTCTTTATTCTGTCCTATCCCACTCTCTAACTCACCTTACTCTGTCAGAATATTTGTTTGCTATAGAGAAAAGGAATAGAGCAAAACAGCTTGGATGAGTCCTGCAGTGGGCATCCAGTGTGATGTACTGTCTGTTGTACTTCATTGGAGAAAAAGACACAGAGTAATCTTGACATCTCTGCTTAAATGCAAGAAAAATGCTTTGTATTACTGTTATTTCGCAAGAAGGTATTTATCTTTTTTTTTCTTGTTTTGTTGTTTGGTTGTGTTTTTCAACAGTCACATTGTGGTACTTTTTGGCAAATTAAACGGACCTAAATAAACATAGGGTTGCATGCTTTTTTTTGAATTTTAGTTGTATTTCTCTTGCTACAAAGTTATTTATCACCTGGAGAACTCCTCTGTCACATACTCTTATCTTCGGTCTTTTACACGTAAGTTGACACTTTTTTCATAACATTTTCAGAGCAGGGTTCAAGGAGACCCTTCTCACTCTTATGAATATTCTACTACGCTATGGAAAACACACTGTGTTCTCTTCTGCAAGGTTAAATGCTACAGAACAACAGGTTTTGATATTTTTCTGTCATTCAGTTCAAGTAAATATTTTCAAATATGTCAACAGAGATTTATAGATCAGATGACCCAAAATGAATTGAATTGATTCAATAGAGCTGGTACTCAAAAAATATATGGAATACATTTCTTTTATAACAAGTTAGTCCAAAATGTTGTGGTTTAGTCAAGGAGTTCCATGTTTTTGAACTGGCTTGCTCATCCTTTCTGACAGTATTAAATGTAAACTCCTGTGATATTATTAAATTAGCTTTTATAATCCTACTTATAAAGAGATTTACTGCTGAAAGGAGAGATCAAAAGGTTAATTTATTGGAGGAACTCTCAGTAGCTATTAGCAAAATTTATAGGTTAGTACAATTCTAGACATTAATCAGATTTCTATATAAAACAACACATTAGAGTATGCCAGTCCAACCTCTGCTTCCAGGGAAGACCTTTTGAGGTTGGATTATTATGCTGTAGCAAAAAATGCTTGGCTAGTCTCAATAGACTCAACATGTACTATTGCTTTGAGACTGCTAAGAAATCCCTCACTAATTTTTCTAGGATCTAAACTCCATCCCCCTTCCCATGGATTGCTTATTTAAATGAATTCAAAGAAATTGTAAAAATAAGTAAACCAAAAATACATGCCAGGATGCTTGTCTTGAATGGTAAAGCTACCTTAGATAAATATATTCATATGATTTAAAAGTCTAATCCTGGCGGAAATTAACAGCCTAAAGCTCCTAAATCACTTGTATGCTTTCAAAAATACTGCCTATAACCACTCAGATATGAATTCTCTGAGATGGTCTGCTTGCCTAAGTAACAATAATCAACATCAAAAAGCAATTGTATTGAAACTGGTTTTACAGGTAAGGACTGTAATTTAGAATTGCAACAATAGCGAGTATAGATTGTAAATTACTTCAGGATGTCAACGATACACAGTCTTCATGCATGTCAAGACAGAATATGACTTGTCTTATGTACAAATCTTGATGCTTTGTCCTTAAAGCATTTGATTTTTAAATTAATAAGTAAGATAAAAAGATCTGATACCTGAATTTCCGTAGCTTGCTTCTACCAACTTAGAATTGGTTCTACCAACCAATTCTAGGAGTTGCCTAACAGAAAACGCTGTTTATGCAGTATTGAAACACTTAATGGAATTACAACGTGGCAATAATAAGTGTACTTTTAATATGAAAAATTCCAGCATTTGGTTCAATTTCTTTAGAACAGTGTGAAAATGCTTCACATTAGCACACAAAAAATGGGTTTGTGTGGGTTGGCTTTGTCTGCATTATGGATCTCCTACACTGTCTAGGACAGAAATCATGGTGATGCAATAATGTCTTCTGCAGCCAAAATCACTGTTCCCATGCTGGACAACAATGGAAATATGCAGCAAAAAGGTGAACTCAGTCAAGCAAAATCTTTAGCTCACATTAATAATGCAGAAATTTATGGTATCGTACAGGAACGTAAATACACTGGGTTTTGAAAACGCATCAGATTTTGGGGTTTTTTCCTTTTCTTCTGAGCATTTGCAGGATTTGTCATTGTGCTCCCTTGCTCAAACAAAACCAAGAACTGAAATATCAAAATGTTCTGCAGTGGACATTTTGAACACTGTTTGGTTTTACTAATTTTTAAGCATTCTTTAAGTTTAGAACTTGCATTCACAACTCTACCCTACCTGCTTCAGTTAGAGCAGGAACATCCACTCTCACAACAATCAGTTTACTCACGTTACAGCGGTTCTTCGAGGCTTCCTATGAAACTGGGACTTCATTGAGCTTTGCACAGAAACAGTGTGTAATTTGAAAAGGCAAAAAGAGAAGGGCTAAAAGACAAACAAATAAAAGGTATAGGTTTTACACTTTTCATAGACAAACATCTGAAGCTTAAGTGATAGTCTTTTCAAACACTTTAAATGACATTGCCAGAGGATGCATCTACCTATGTCAGTGCAATTACATCTGGGCTGTTCTGCCTTTATCCAGAGCTGTGTAAAAGTCATGACCATGACAACATGCACTGTGTTTCTGCACATGACCCTTAGCAGAATGTATGTGCTTGGGCACCCAGGCATACTTTAAAGCTGGCTCTGTTTAGTCAACTCAGGTTATGGGTAGAGGAATCTGGGTCAATTTGTACCCATCTCTTTAGACACAGACATCCAGGCTCTGAGGAACTAAAACCTGAAGCATTATATCATTGTGAAATGATAACTTTCTGCCTCTGTATATCCATCCACAAATTTGGAGTAGCTTCTGGTTAAAATAACCTATGTTCAGTCAAAAACCTTTTAAAAAAGGAATATTCTCATTGAACTTCTCAGTGTTTCTGACATCCAAGTATTTTTTTGCCTTGGGTCTCTTTCTATTCAAAGCCAGAGTTTAATGGCAGAAAAGTAGACTCACATTTATAGACGAAGCCCCACAGATTTATGATGTGAAATCATTTGAACAACTCACCCAAAAACACAACTTTCAAAGATGAGGTTTTCATAAATATCATCATTTTTGACAGGCATACATCAATCTATGTCCAAGTGTGAAAACAAATTTCAAAGACTCCAAAATAACCAGGCAGAGTTAAAGGGTAAATTACTAGTCTCTGTGCAATGCTAAGTAGTATAAAATAGGTGAGTCACAGAACATAAAAATAAGAAACACAATTTCTGCTGAGATGACTCCTGGGAAGATACCTCCTACATTGCACACACCATCACCTCCTTTTCATCAGCGAGTGATTGCCAGCAGAATATAATCCCTCTGTATTGCAGTAATAAAATGAGAATAAAGGCACCAACATCCTGTGAAAAATGGGAACAGGAAAATAGGTCACCACAAACATAATTTTATGGTGTTTCTCATGCGTGCAAAATTCTGAACATATAAACATAAAAATGTATACAAAACTTTTGACAAATATGTCTATTTTGAAAAACACCCAATTCATTATGTTCTGAAATGGAATTCTGCCATTTCACTTGTACAAAACAACACTTATGAAAGAAACATTAAAGTATGCCTCCTTATGCCTACATCTATGAAGGCTCTATTTAGTCATTAGGTAAGCAATAATGTAATGGGAAAGGGAAAGAACTAGATTTTACTTTAAAGAAACACCACAGTACCAAAATAACAAGAAAATAACAAGTTGCAATGAGGGAAATACATTATATTTAAAAATTTGAAAAAAAAATCGCTGAACAAAAAGAGAAGGAGCAAGCCCAAACCCACATTTTTCCTCTGTAACGTGTATGGCATTGTAGTACTTGTAGAAATACTTTGCTGTGTTGAAAAAAATAATCCTCAGAATAATCATATAGAGTTGTAATACTTCTTTTAAAAAAAAAAAAAAAAAGGGAACTCAAGCAAAATTTGAACCATTCTAAGGACAACATAAATTATGTCCCTTAAAAAAAACCTGAATCCGATGTGCCTCAGGACCCCAGCGAGACCTGAAGTTGCTGTGGTTCTCTGTACAAGATTCAGCCAGTAGTAAAGACGAGCATATTTCCCCAACACACACATGCAAGTAGACATGACTGACCATCAGTGGGTAAATGTAGCCAGGACTGCAGTGCCAATAGGTGCACCAAATACATACAAATAACACTCATATAAATTACACAAAGCCCTTAGCCTCTTCCAGGCTGGCCCAGGCCTGGTTACACCCATATCCAGCTCCAATACCAGCCAGCCAGACTACTCCCCAGCTAGTCCAACCTGAGTTTGCTAACATCTCACACACTCACATGAAAGAGGATGGGCACTCACACAGATCTCTGTAAGGACAGTAACAGGAATTTACTAAGAAGCAAGGACAGACCATGCCATGCTCATGGACAAGACTCACGCAACTGCAGCTTGTTTACATGAAACTGCCTTCTACAATAGCCTCTGTCCATTATTTTCTGATATTTTATCCTTCTCCTAAGCAGTCTATAACAAATTTAGCAAACTCCCATAATCTCTTCAAACATAAAAAGATTTTTGCCATCTCAATGGTCCACCTCAAATATCCTACAGTAAGTTTTCTCTTTCACTCCAAATCCAGGACATTTTAATTACCATTTTAACCTGCTACAAAGCTGCAGTTGATCTGCCCAAGGTCGCCAGAGGCCTCATGCCTTTAGCAGCCCATCTGGCAACTCTGTTTTTTACAGAATCACAGAATAGTCTGAAGGGAAGGGACCCAGAAGAATGACGAAGTCCAACTCTTAAATGAGTGGCCCATACAGGGATCAAACCTGCGACCTTGGCAGATTTCATTAACTACTGCTCCCTTCATGAGTTTATATCTGTGTCTTTTTTCTTTGCTTTTCTTATTTCTTGTCTTGGCCTTTTAACCAGATGTTCTTACAAAACAGATGTGCTACATTGCAGCTGTCCTTACAGAATAGCGTCTAAAATTCAAGGCTAGGTCTCCCCTTTTCCCTGTCTGTCTCTCTTCACGTGCAGAACAAAAATTTTGGAAGAAATTGAAAAGCAAGCAGAAGACAAGAGGCGAGGAACATATTCTGCAACACACATCTTGCACATCCATGTCCGTTTGGTATTCACCAAATTTATCATTAAATATTATGAATCTTTCAGGGATAAAGACCACTTAAAAAAGATGTATTGGGGAGACCTTAGTTGTCCTCTTCTTTTTAATAATAAACCACAATGCTCAGCATTTGCTGCTTGTGAATAAGAGTATATAAATACTGAATTCAGCTGTTTACCTTTTATAAAATTACTATGAGGGCTCAAAATTCATTCCAATGCCTCAGAAATTTTAGACTGAAAACCAGAAACATCTCTATATTATATTAACTGTATTGTTTGTGTCATTTCATCTCTTCACACATTCATATAAAAAATTATAAAAATTATAAAATGTCAATAAAAGAATTCTTACAAACCTTTTGACAAATGTTATAAATTGTATTCCAGCTTTTGCCTCTCAGTGAACCTATTTTCAGCCAAAACATATCTACACAAATTATTTCTTATCCTGAAAATTCGCTTATAAACAAACTACCTGTAAAAATTGCTATCTTCTTATTTTTCCAAAATAAGAATAACATAAATGATTAGGATATTGAATCTCTTCTGTTAATTGCTTAAAGACCTCAACTTTACATCAAGCATAAAAATCCATTAACCAGGCTGTCTAAGAATTATAGAACTCCAAATATCAGAAAAGCTTGTTTGCCTTATAATGATCCTGTTATGGGTATCTAGGCGCTGCAATGGATTCAATGGCTAAGACTGACAATTATAATGTTTCATTAAGTAACTTGCTTAAAAAAATTAAAATTCAGCAATGACATGACATGCAGAGAAACTTCTATCTCAGGCATTTAGCATGAAAAAAATGCTGTTTCTTCCTGATTTTATTTAGATTTCTAATGCAGAATGTATAAAAATAACAATAAAACTGTGTTCAGACTGTTTCACTTGGTATCAAACAGTTCCAAAAAGAATGCAGGGGTTTCTGTCATGTCCAAGTGTTGTCTAAGAAAAATATTTAGTATGAACAACTTTAAAATTACAGTGTAAAATATTTTGTAGCTTTAAAGTGCATCCACTGTGACTGGTTGGGTCACCAAATTTTTCCTTCTGGATTCTTAATTTCTGAAGGTTAGAGTGTTTTTCAGCTTCTTTTCTTGTACAGGTTGAAATGTGCTAAGGAAAACATGTCAGACTGTCTTCAGTATCTTTCCTGTGAGAATTATTACTTCAGTGTCTGCTGCAGTATTTATTTTAGTAGTGACTGATAGAAGCTTCTACATGCTTTGGGTGATTTTAAATTTGGTCTTGCTTACAATCACGCAGATTGACTCTAGAAAGCAGTGTAAGTGTGTAATTTCCATGGCACTTCATCTGCAGACCTGAGGGTCTGCAGAGGCGGCTGCTGCTCTTGGGTTTTAGCCCATTCATGGCACCTGCTCTTCATCTTTGAGATGCCCAGACCGGGGTACCTGAAGTTATCCTTCTCACATACATGTGGTTGAAGTATCTCTGCACCACAGTCAAAGTGTCTCTGCACCCATGACTTCTTTGATGCATCTTTACAATGACACTTTTGGGACCTAAATTATATACACAGAAAAATGGGGAACCATTTCATATGACTCATAAAGTTTATAGAACTGATCCTTTTAGCAAGATTAAATAACCAAGTACATGATGAGATCAGCAAAAGAAAGTGTTTGTTGCATAGCTTGTGTCTGCTTTCTAGATTTTATTGTCCGAAACTATCACATCATATTTTGTAGTTGTTTTTATTTTAAAACAGCATCCATGAAACTGGATCCACAACAAGTAAGAAGACTCTTGATACGCTTACAAGATGAAGAAAAAAAAAAAAAGTAAATTAATTCATTAAGATAAATATGAATAAAAATACTACTTACAGTTTCATTTAATTAAATGACACATTCCCCTATTACAAGTCCAAATCAAGGTTCATTACTGTAATTTTTGTAATAAGCATAATAATTTTTGATAATAAAATGCATGAAATTATGACAAATAGAAGGAAAAAAAAGCTGTATGAGAAGCACATGTATGGAAATGTGACTGTATGATATTTCCTTTCTTTTCAAATTCATTTTTATGAATACTATGGAAACTATTTGAAATGTCTTTTTCATTTTATTAGCACTAACTGTACACCTGCATATGCTAGGTAAGATTTGCAAACTCTGATCTTTTCAGTGCATGCATTTTGATGATCCCTGCATTGAAATGATGACTAAATGCTACATTCAGCTGGGACTATTCTGATGTATTTTTTAAAGACTTAGTAATACTCAGTTCAGTAAATGGATTCCCGCCAGTATAGAAGTACAAACAGACTACTAAAAGACTAAGAAAACTAGAAAAGGATGTTACAGACCTTTATTCCTGCAATATTTTTTGTATTTGAGCAATGATTTTTTAGCTTATGTATCTGTTCAATTGTATGGTTGAGTTGTCATTCAAAGTTCTAAAATATTCCTGTATATTATGTATTCTCAATGTTACATCAATCTAAGCAATAGATGCTGCTATTTTTAACAAATAAAGATTAATAATGAAATGACCTGATAGATTCTAAGAGATGTTTGATACTAATAATGAAATTACAAATTGTATAAGAAAATATTATATTAATGTTCAAGTTATGTGTTA
This sequence comes from Oreocharis arfaki, assembly GCA_013398015.1. Taxonomy (NCBI): domain Eukaryota; kingdom Metazoa; phylum Chordata; class Aves; order Passeriformes; family Paramythiidae; genus Oreocharis; species Oreocharis arfaki. The sequence continues at coordinate 945,675 of VZRR01001900.1, forward strand.
TTGCACTTAAATATCTTTAAATGTTATTTTAGTCAAAAGCAAGAAGTAGATCTTGCTAGAAAATAGTGCTTTGGTTTACTAACAGTTTTCAAGTTCCAGGTTTGTTTGATTCTGCTTTGGCATGAAAACAAAACCTTTTAAATGCTACTTCAAAGTGGAAGTGCGTCAAAATTTTTGCTTCATGTTGAAAAGGCCAACTTTTTGATGCAAGCCTTTCTCTCCTGAGTGTCTGTTCTTGATCAAAACCTTTTCACTGAAAATATTGTAAATGTATCTGGACTGTTTCTGAAAAGTGTTTTAACTTCAACAAATCATCCTGCTCAAATATGACTGTTCATAAATAGCTTAAACAGTGAACCTTGGTGTCCTGGAGATTTGTGGTATCTTGCCTCTAAACCCCCTGTAATGCACCCCGCCATACTGCATGGAACATCCTTACATAAAGACAGGCTGGTAAATGCCAATTTTTTCTCCTGTATGTACCTGTCCAGGTGGCTGGCTAACCTGCTGCTACCAGAAGAAATGAATAACCACAGAATTCTCACAATTTTTATCTCCAAGAATAAGGAACTGAGTCTTTCTCTTCATCAAACTATTAGGGGGGGTGGAGCAATGGGACAAGGAAGGACTTATCTTTGTGTTTGGCAGGGGGTTCAGTAGTTGGTTAAGACTGCTGAGAATTTATTATGGGTGACTTTTAGACAGAGAACATGATCACACAAATAAGCAGAGTAAAAATAAAAAGTTGTGAAGAATATTCCTATTTCACCATTACTAAATCCATTACTATATCTTAGCATCATGTACTAAAAAAAATAATTTTTTTTGATTATTATTCAACTTAGGCTCAAGTATAATAATAATATTGAAAAAGCACTCAAGAAAATAATGACTTCTGGATTCTGCAGTAGGCAGGTGTAATAAACATCAATCACAGTAAAGTTTTGAGAAAGGTATTTTTATTTCTGTACCACTCAAAGCATTGGTAACTATCTCTATTTTAAGAAGATTTGTCTTCCTAAAGAAAGCAGAAGAGTGCCATAAGCACAGACAGGTATACAGAGAACTATACAGCAGCTCTTATCTGACAGAGACTTTCTGGTGAGTAGCTGATTGTCTCTTTAAACATCAGGCATTAGATGGTATCAGAATTATGACTTAATGCCTCAGTCAAATCTATGCCATGGTGTATTGACATATACTGCACATATATACTGCCTAAATTACGTTAAATCGCAAAAGTCTCACTGACTGTATTAAAATTATAACTGTGGCAAATCTATATTTCTGTAATGCAGTTTTTATTGCTTCACCTAGCCATAAAAGTGTCTTGGTTTGAAAG